>JABUQX010133740.1:0-27162 GCA_015478945.1 Trachelipus rathkii
TAAACATGATCCCTTCGAGGAGTGACGTCACAACAAGATAAAATAAAATTTCTCAATTTTGTAATTTTTTTATAATTATATTTCACCAGTTCTTTGGGAAATAACATAATTAATATATTTCGAAGATAAAATAGTGGTTCGAAAACTTGAAAACATTAAAAAAAACATTTTTTTACGATTTCATGTGACGTCACAAGTCAAGAATAAATACTCAAGAATGAAAAGAACCAAAAAGAGCAATCTTACGGATGGAAGAAAAATTTCCAATTTCGCTAGAAAATTGTCTTCCATTTGGAAGAAATTTGACAAATCAAATGGGAAAGTGAAGAATTTCTTCCGTTTGAAAGAATTCTTGCCAAATCAAAAACGCCTTTAGCAACCTTGTGGATGGAAGAAAAATTCCTGATTTCGCTAGAAAATTTACTTCCGTTTGAAAGAATATTGACAAATCAAATGAGAAAGTGAAGAACTTCTTCCGTTTAGAAGATTTCTTGCCAAATCAAAAACGCCTTTAGACTTAATATTAACTAACGATGAAAGTATGGTTGATAAAGAGTTGAAGAGAATTTAGGACTTAGTGACCATAATATAATTAGATTTAATATGAATGTGATATCTGGGCCCAAATTGCAAGCTAATAAGGAACAAATCCTAGATTTCCGAAATGGCAATTTTACCAAATTACGAGACATGCTTAGTATAACTGACTGGGATAAAGAGTTTAAAGACCAAAACTGTTTTATCATGTGGGAACATTTTAAGCAAGTTTTAATGAATATTCAGTCAGTATGTTTTAAAAATAAACCCATTAGGGTGGCGAAGAGAAAACCTGTTTGGTGGAATAGAGAGATGAGATAAAATCAATGAAAAGCATAGATGTTTTAAAATATTCAAGGGTAGTAATAGGGAAGATGATTTAGAAAATTATAGGAAAAATAGAAACGAACTTAACCAGTCAATAAGAAAGGCAAAGAGAGAGGCAGAAATTAATTTAGCAAGGAATAGTAATAAGGACCTGAAGAAGTTTTTTAGCTTTTATAAATTCAAAAGTAAGAATAGGACAATAGGTCCAATTAAAATTGATGAAAATTTAGTGTTCAGATAAGGAGTTGGTCAACATTTTCAATGCTTATTTTGCTTCAGTGTTTACTGAGGAAAGATTAGATAATAGTTTGGAGACTAATAGTTCTTGTATGCATGTAACAAATAGACTTACAGAATTTGAATTTGACAAAAAGATATTAAACGTTTACTAGACCATATTGATCCAAGTAAAGCTGCAGGCCCTGATGGTATACATGGTAGAATTTTGAAAGAGGGTAGGTAGTACCAGCATTGCAAAGGCACCGTATTGATTTTTAAGCAATCTATAACATTTGGTGAGGTACCAGACGACTGGAAAACAGCATATGTTGTGCCTATTTATAAGAAAGGTAGTAAAGTTGGGTAATTATAGGCCAGTTAGCCTAACATCTCTGGTTGTGCTAAGTTCTGGAAAAAGTTAAATAACAGAGAAGATTTAGATAGACAAAGGTGGCCAGGCGACCTCTGTGCACGGTCTAGTGTAGGTCATGTCAGACAAACCTTTAGAATTTATGGAATACATTACTGACTCATTGACCGAGGAGATCCAGTTGATATTGTATATTTAGACTTTAGTAAAAGCTTTTGATAAGGTTCCCCACATAAGGCTGATGAAAGTTATTGCAATGTGGTATAGGTGGAGTGGTACATGGTTGGATTAAAGAGTGGTTGCGAAACAGAAAACAGTGTGTACAACTAAATGGGAATAAATCATCATGGGAAATAGTGAAGAGTGGTGTCCCACAGGGTTCAGTGCTGGGGCCACTATTGTTCCTCATATATATAAATGATTTAGACCAGGGACTTAAATGCAAGGTTTCTAAGTTTGCAGATGATACTAAAGTGGCCACCTCAGTTAGGAATAGTGAACTTCTTAAAGATTCAAAATCATCTCGTTAAACTTCTTGGTGTCGTCGGAAAAGTGGCAAATGAATTTAATAGTAAAAAGTGTAAGGTTCTTCGCCCCGAGGTTACTCAAATAAAAGTTTTAACTACGGTATGAATGGAGTTGAGCCTGTGGACCAAGAAAAGATTTAGGTGTGGGATTATAAGCAGTAATTTGAAAGTAGCTAATCAGTGTTTGGAAGAAATAAAGCTAATAAGATGCTGGGCATAATAAATCGCAATGTTGTTTACAAGAGCAAGGAAGTAATAAGTAAACTGTATAATAGCTATGTTAGGCCAGTAATAGAGTATTGTGCACAAGTTTGGGCCCCTTATTTAAAGAAAGACTTAGATATGCTAGAGAGAGTGCAACGTAGAGCAACAAGGATGATTTCTGGGCTTGAGGGTAAGAGCTATGAGGAGAGGCTGAAGGAGTTAGGAATGTTTTCTGTAGAAAGGCGATTTCTCAGAGGGGACATGATACAAGTCTACAAAATATTTTCATCTACTGATAATATGGAGACCAACAAATTTTTCATAGAGCATGGACAGGTGACCAGGGGGTATAATAAGAAAATTAAGAAGAAAGCATGCCATCTTGATATAAGAAAGCATGCATTCAGTAATAGGGTTGTTAAATTTTGGAATAGTCTGCCACAGGAGGTTGTTGAGTGTGACTCGATTGCAACATTTAAGAAAGAGTTGGATAGGTATATGGATGGGTTGGGTATCATATAATATATTTAGACGAAGCCAAATTGGCGGGTTTTTAGTTACAGTAGTTATTAATGTTAGTCTGCATGCATGACCATAACTTAGTTATTAATGCATGTGGATGGTTTGGGTATCATATATATATATATATATTATTATTATTATTATTATTATCATAATGATATTATTATATTATTATTATTGTTAGTATTACTAGTATTATTAAGTATACACATATTTTACTGTATATATATTATTATTATTATATTGAGTTGAAGCATATATATACACCTTATTGTTTTATGAGGTTGTTATTATAGTTTATTGTTATGGTTATTATTATTATTATATGAAGGAAGGATTCATATTATTACATATTATTCTTTTTATTATTATTATTACATAACATATATATATACATAATATTTATATTGTTATTATATATTATTTACTATTTCATTATTATTATTAGTTATTATATTATATTATTATTATATTATTACATATATTATATTATATCATTGCCTTGACTAGTTTCAAATCTGGCTTCTGGCTAATGTGATTGGTCTGGGTATCATATATATATATATATATATATATATATATATATATATATATATATATATATATATATATATATATATATATATATATATTTATTTATATATATATATATATATATATATATATATATATATATATATATATATATATATATATATATATATATATATATATATATATATATATATCATTAGTTTTGACTAAGCCAAATTGGTGGATTTGTAGTTACAGTAATTTGACAAGCCCTAGGGTGCTTTGTGGATTTGCATGAGCATGTTTGGTTAGTGGGTTGACTGGGACAGTCTCGACAGGCCCGTGTGGCTTCTTACTGTCTCTATATTCTTAATGTCTTAATGTCTTATTAATACTAGAAGTTTTAATAAAAAAATGAAACTTGTTAAAAGATTTTATTAAAAATGAAATTTGTTATAAGATTTTATTAAAAATGAAACTTTATAAGACTTTATTAAAAATGAAACTTATAAGATTAAGATTTTATTAAAAATGAAATTTGTTATGTTTTTTATTAAGTGAAACTTGTTATAAGATTATATTAAATTTCAAACTTGTTATAAGATTTTATTAAAAATGAAATTTGTTACAAAATCTTATTAAAAATGAAACTTGTTATAAGATTTTATTAAAAAGTGAAATTTGTTATAAGATTTTATTAAAAATGAAACTTATGCAGTAACAGTAAATTATCATTATTAATTTTTTTTTTTTATTTTGGATTGAGGAGAGCAGTAATGGTACCCTTATACAAGGGCAAGGGAGATAAGGGTAACTGTAGGAATTATAGGGGAATTAGTTTATTGAGTGTTATAGGGAAGATATATGCTGGTATTATGGTCGAAAGAGTGCGTTGAGTGACTGAGAGACTGATTGGTGAAGAACAAGATGCGTTCAGAAATGGTAGAGGATGTGTGGATCAAATCTTTACATTGAAACAAATGATTGAGAAAATGAGAGAAGAATAAATTGTATTTAGGTTTTTAGATCTGCAACAGGCGTATGATAGAATAATAAAGAAGCTTTATGGCAGGTGTTATTGATATATGGTGTTGGTGGTAGGCTTCTGAATGGAATCAAAAGTATGTACAACGATGGTGAAGTTTATGTAAGAATAAATAGAGTTGAAAGTATTGGTTTAATATTAATAGCGGAGTGAGGCAGTGTTGTGTTATGTCTCCTTGGTTATTCAATTTGTATATGGATGGGGTTATGAAAGAATTAGAGGTGGGGTAGCAGGGGAAGGTGTTAGAGTGATTGAGAACCAAATCATCCGCATATAATAGGCAGGGCACCTACCTATTACGTGCGGATGATTTGGTTTTGTGTAGCGAATCTGAGGAGAGTTTGAGAGCATTGGTAGGGGGGATTGGCAGGATGTGTAAAAGGAGGGGTTTGAAAGTAAACGTAGATAAGAGGGATACGGTTGGAAATTCTAAAGAGGATTAATTTTTCAAAAAGCAGGGTTGTCAAAAATCCATGGATTTTTGGGTTCTTGGCTATGGTTAATTGGCTATTTGACCCTTATATGAAAATTATAAGGGCCAAATAGCCACTAACTAAAAAGCAAAAACCCAAAAATCCATGGCTTTTTGCCAACCCTGGTAGAAAGTAATGATATAGGTTTGTACGAAGCTGGTTTATTAGGTAGCATATTTGGTTTTAATGTTAGTATTATATGTGCATGTTTCCCTAAAAGTAGTAGTGTGCTGTGTTTACTGCATGTCAACTTGTTAAATGTCACTATATATGTGTTAAGGTTCTAATAGCATTGGTTCCAAGGTGTTTGAAGTGAATATGGATATATGGTTAGGTTCTACTGCTTAATGAGCTTATAAAGCTTTTAATAACGTTCAATACTTCTAGGGGTGAATGAGAGGTCTTCTTTGGTCAGTTATCAAACCTTAAACCATTTAATTAATTGGGTTCGTTAGTGGTGTTTAGATTAATTTTTGAATAGTAATATAAGAATATTTGAACTGGTTTTTTGGATTGGAAATTTTGTTGTTTTGTTTATAAATGGCTTCGTGGGTTAGTGGTGGTTGAATGTGTGAAGTGTGGATTTTTTATATACATTTTTATTTTTGTGTTATTCTGTACAATAAAAAAATCCAATATATTGTAATGGGCCTGCTGCCATTTCATTTTTTCCCTTTCCAGATTGTGTCTCCTCAGCGGATAGCGACGAGTGGATTGCCGACAAGAGTATGGAAGTGGAGACAAGGTAGTACGTAGCCTGGAGAAGGGAGCTAAAGCTCAGAATGGCTGAATCAGCTAAGTTAAATGTCATGCATATTCTATAGGAATATACATGACAATATTTTTTTTCTAGAGACTCATTTTCACCTTTCCATTTCAGCTAGGGAAAATAATTGATATATTACGTGCAAAGTTATATTATATTGCACAAGAGGTATTTTGAAGAGTAGCTATTCTGCTACAATTACAATCCCAAATTGAAGAGCTCAATACTGTGTAGTAGCTATTTTGCTACGGTCATAATTCAAATTGAAGAGCTCAATTCCCCGCCAAAGGGTATGTGTACCCTGCTATTGTAATTTTTTCTGGAATACCGTTTTAAATAAATTTTTCTTTGCTAATTTAATGCTGCTCACGATCTCTGATAACAGCATTTTCTGCAGGGATCGGGGCTTGAGTCATTTTATCGTTGCTGGATCACATTTGATCAATTCCTTCACTCATCCAGTCCTGAGGACACATTCGATCGTGACTTGAATGTCCCAATCTTTCTCTGGCCGGTCGTTTTCGCTGTCTGGTCATCATTCACTCGGGCTCAGCAATTTCCTTGAGCTGATAGCCGAAGTTCTGGGTTATCAAGCGAGCCTTGTGATTTATTCTGCCGTTACGTGACGCCTGTTCCACTGGAGGGCCGAATGACATCTGACAACTAAGTTACGTTCCTAATTCATCATAGTCTAATTTGCAGTCGTAACTACGTTAAATACATATCAATTATAGTATACAACGCTTTATTAATTACATTCACTTATGTGCATATATTCATCTATGTATATAGCATTCTTTAACCTAAGTCAAGAAAGCTCTGCTTGTGATATATTTCAAACATTTAACTGAATACAGGCAAGAGAGAATTAACGAACCAACCTGTATGTTCGTTAATCACAATATTATATTGAGATATCTGGACTTGCACGATTTTGATATAAATTTTCATGTTGTGCTGTTATATGAACTTGTCGGATATATATTTTTTTTTTTTATTTTTAAATATTCTTATATTTATTTTTTTTTTTTTATATATTATATATATATATATATATATATATATATATATATATATATATATATATATATATATATATATATATATATATATATATATATATATATATATATATATATATATATATATATATATATATATATATATATATATATATATATATATATATTTTGTTAGTTAATTTATATTTATTTTGGTTATCTTCGCAAGAATACGCCTATATTTATATAGGTGTATTGATCGCTCTTGTAATACTGTTTTATTACCTCTGCGATCCCGTCAGCATTGATTGACCGCTATAATTATGTGAATTGTCTTATTGACGCGTCCATTAACATATTCTGACACTCACAATGGAGTGTACTGGATTAAATAATTTGTAATTGACTTGGTTATTTTCGCAAGAATACGCCTATATTTATATAGGTATATTGATCGTTCTTGTAATACTATTATATTACCTCTACGATCCTGTCAGTGTTAATTAGCCACTATATTTGGGCAAATTATATTGCATAATTGATTGATTTAATTAATTTCATAAACAATACCCCTATATTTATATAGGTGTATTGACTTATATTATATTTTTTTTATAAAGAAATTTATCAGGCAAAGCACAATTCTGTACATATCAATTTTTTTTAATTAAATATTTTTATATGAACTGGTGTGTCTGCGTTTTATTTAATAGATAGTCTCCTTAGTAACATATAGAGTATCCAGTGTTCTTTCCTTCTTTCTTTTATTCTGCAAGAAAGAGTTGCGCAACGGCTCTTCTTGCTGATCAGTCGATCAACTTCTTTCCTATTAGCTTTCTGCGCTTAGGGTTTTCTTTTCTTTTTTCGACTATTGGCAAGGCTCATTTCCCTACACGCCGTAACAATATATATATCTTATATATATATATATATATATATATATATGTTATATATATATATATATATATATATATATATATATATATATATATATATATATATATATATATATATATATATATATATATATATATATATATATATATATATATATACTTTAAAGTTTGTATGAAATAATATAATGCATTCTAATAAGATCAGATAACCAACAAAAATATAGTGTAAACAAACTGATACACAATAATAATAAAAATATATACAATAATAATTAAAAAATAATAATTTGTCTTGCATTTAAACAAATTGTTATGTACCTTTGTTCAACTTCCTCTGCTTCATGAAGTTAGGCAGCTAAATGCCAACCACAAAGCAAACACACCTGTCAAAAAATTAATAGGTTCATGTAATTGCAATAAAATAGTAAAACAATTGTAAAACTTGTGGTTTCTCCCCAAATTATTCCATACTTTACAGCCAATTTCAATCCTCCCTTTCAGCATAAACCATCATTATACCTTGTCTAAAATTCCTTTTATATTCGTTCTATTGAAATTCTTGTACACATCCACAAATTATCCTTTAAATCTACAACATTAATAGTTAATAGTAAAGCACCTGAGAGTACTGTTCTAGTTTTTATTCTCTTTCTAAGTAGTTCTCACTAATGAGATTCTATCTACCATTTCAATCCTCTCTCCACTCTACCTTACATTAACCTTTAATCTAAAAAGCAACCTACAAACACCAAAAATATTTTTATAAATAGTAACAATAATAATAATAATAATAATAATAATAATAATAATAATAATAATAATAATAATAATGATAATAATAATAATAATAATATTAATCTTTAAAGATAATATAGATTTTTCAGCAGAAACTTTTCAATCTTTCTCACCTAAAAGAACTGCACAAAGGAAGTAAAATAAATTATGAAGAGATATTTTTAAGAGACACCAAATTTCAATAGGGTTGGAAGAGAGCCCAAAGCCTTGCAAATCGGCGGTGTCTGAAGAGATTTCAGAATCTTCTGCAATTTCTTTCACTGCTATAAGTCCCCAATGGGGATTAAAAGTCACCAATTTGCCCAATCCTCGAAGACCTAACATAATAACAGGATCACGTTTCTGCAATTAGTACAATAAAATAATAATACTGTTAAGTTTAATAAACTAAAAAACTACCTAGATTATGCCAAAAATTACAAAGTTTTATCAAAATGCAAAAAGTATTAAATAAAGAATTCATAATAGCATGTGTGGTAAATCAATATAATTGATTCCATTATTATAATGGGTTTTAAATGGCAAAGCAACTTTATAGACAACAATTCAAAAAGAAAAAAAAATTAAAGCCTATAGTGTACAATAAATCTTACATTTGGCAATTCCTTGCGAACTAATTCTAGCATTTCCTTCACTGTTAAGTACTGCAGAGGTGTTTTACCACACTGATACAATCCTGAATGGTGGGAAAGAGCCGGGACAATGACATTACCCAAAAGACCAAGAATCTGAGGCACGTTTTCCATTTCCAGTGTGCTCAAACAATCAGGCTGCATGATTATATATATATATATATATATATATATATATATATTAAAGATTATAAGAATAGTAAGAGTTGTGTTTTTATATATATATATATATATATATATATATAATATATATATATATATATATATATATATATATATATATAGTATATATATATATATATATATATATATATATATATGTGTAAAAATATATATAGTATATATATATATATATACAAGAGTTATTATATACACATATATATAGTATATATATATATATATATATATATATATATATATATATATATATATATATATATATATATATATATTAAAGATGTACCGATACCAGAAAAGAGGCCGATACCGTTACTCTATTTTTTTAGGTGCCTACAATCACATTCGTAAATATTAAAAATAAATTATTTGAATTCTCACTTGGTAACATGCGAAAGCAAATATAAAACAGTTCGATGGAACTTGCTGAGCTCAAATATTTGCCTACTTTTGTGATAAACTAACCAAAATGAGTTGACTAATACAGACTCAAGGTTGTGGCGTAATATGAGACACACTCAAAGTCTAGCAATATTGATAGACTTTGTACATGTGAGTAAATACGCTCAAGATCAACTGGGTATTGGAATCTTCACCCAGTGTGGTTTGGGATTACTTCGATATTGTATCTAATGACATCGCAAAGTGTAAACTTAAGGATTGTAATTCTTCTTGGAAGAGAAAAGTGACATCTGGGTTAAGACACCATCTAAGTAGAAAACACAAGGGAGAGGTAGGAAAGAGGAAAAGATCTCCAATACCTGCTTTAAGAATGAAACAAATTACTATTGAAACTTGTACAGAAAATACAAAGATACGAGGCACTAGAAACACAAAAAAATAAACAAAGAATGGACAATAAAATTGCAGAAATGATAGTAGTGGACAATCTTTCATTTTTTCACACTTAAGATCTTAGTTTTTTACTGCTAATGATAGAAGCATTCCCACTTTACCCAGTACACCAAAGGAAATTTTACAGAGATATTCTTTGTGAGAAAATGTAGGGCTATGCTAAAACTAAAGTTTCAGAATTAATAACCTCTACCAAACAATCATCCAAACTTTCACATCCGAAGAATCGTCAGATATTCAATAATGCTGTAGCCAAGGATTTCAAATGCTAAAATTTTTTGTGCACTGAATCACTCACTGAATATCGCCGCACAAGTGAATATTTCAGTGGTGTTTTTAATGGAATATTAGCGAAATGGAACCTATCTTCAAATGATGATCACTCTTGAGTGAATAGTAGAATCTCTGTCAATCATCAACTGCACTGTAACATTAGAAATGGTGTGACATCTCAAATTTTACTCAGTCTAGCTCTCTCAAAATGTAGGTCAATTGTGAAACACTTCAATCATTCAACCATGGCTCAAGAAGTAAAGAAAATACTGGCCAGAATTAATGTTCCATAATTTTCAGTAATATGTGATGTTGCCATACACTGGAACAGCACCCTGAAAATGATGGTAAGGATGCATGAATTTAATGTATCTGACTACTTGTACAGATACTCTAATGATAAAATAAAATCTAACATCCAATGACAATTTTATTCTAACAATATGTACCACTGTACACTCCAACCCTTTAAAGATATCACCAAGATTATCAGCAAAAGGTAGTCATCAATTGTCGACGTCATACTTATCATAACCACTCCGAGTATCCCCAAGTAATAGCAGTCAAGAAATAAATGTATGAGTGACAATATTGAGATATTAACAAATTTGATTTCAGATAGCAACAACTTATATTCCTTAGCAACGTTTCTGGTTCCTAGATACAAAAAAAAAAAAAAAAAAAAAAAATCTATTTACAGTTTTACATAGAGAAGGTTTAAGATAGCGTGTCAGTCGAAAAGATAAATATTTGTAAATGTCAAATCGCATACATCTTTAATTAATTTCACTTGATGAAAGAAGAAAACTGGCAAACTTTCACACACCTTTTATTAGGGGAAAGGGTCTCCTCATAAACCCTATTAACGCGAACCAATATGAACAAGTACTTATCATTTTAAAATGAAAGAATTGTGTAAATTCATTTTAATTACTAAGCTCCTACACCATTTATTGAAATTTCAAACTTGAAATATATACAGATAAGACATTCATTTAAAAACTTCAGGTTTAGTTTTTTCCACAATTCCTACCAGCTCATGGCAAAGTCTAAATTCCCTATAAATTTTCATCTTGCAGTCATAAATGAAAAATTGCAATAACTTTTTAATATTTATCCAACCAATATGAAATTCTCAGAGCATGTATAATTAGGTTAGATACACATGTTATTTTGAATAAATTTTGTATACACTATCATTTTCCTGCTGGTATGGTATACAAATATTTACCCATTTAAATAAAATGCGCGTCTCAACCAAAATATATATACATATATGCTCTTAAAATTTCAAATGGATTAAAAGATTATTAAAAAAGGTTTATCTAGATTTTCCATTTGACTTCACAAAATGAAAATTTTGGGAGACTAGGACTTTGCCAAAAACTTCTATGAATAATAATAATAATAATAAAAAACTTCTAATTGGTTGATCCTAGGAAATGTTTTCAACAATGCTCATCTTGCGCAAATATACAAGCCTATGAAGTTTCATGATTGTATATCATGTTAAGATTTTATGACCATAAATAGAAAACGCCAAACTTGAAATGTTCCACAACATTCAGCAGTAGTAGCCCATGGTTTGAGGAGACCCTTAATATTAAAAATGGCTAAATCTGTGGCTGAATCTTATTTCATAAGTGAGTTTGAGACCAAAGTCTGTTTTGAGATTTAGTGACTTGCAAAACCATAGCAAGTTCAACACTGCTATGTCCCAAGTCTTTGTGTTTACCAAGTTTAGGTGCTGTTATAAAAACGTTGATAGTGATACATAGAAAATCAATTGAATTGTTAATTGATTTTTTAATTTCATCTTTCCGAAATTTTTTAAAACATTTTATTTTCTTATTTCGAATTTTTATAGTATAATTAATAACAAATGAATAAAATACAGCAGCACAAAAAATATATATATAAACCTCATTATATTGGACTAAATTCCATTGGTAAATTACAAATTGATAGAATTACAGGATTATCTAGTTTTAATGAAGCATAAATTAGTGCAAAATATGCCTACATGTTGGAATCAACATACGGTATATGTTCAAAAGAAATATTGAACAATAAAAAGTTCTTTTTACATATATTGTAGATACTAACATTCCTGGGTTAAGTTTTATCAGTGGAGTCTTACACAAAATTGTCCAGCTTTTAAAACCATTTAAAGAAAGCAAGAGAGAGAGAAGGCACTTCTTTAGTAATTATCCCTGCAATTCAAACCATTGATGTAGAGCTGGTAAAATTGTTTGCAGTTTTCAGTAATAGCTCCATTATTTTAAAACCGTCCAGCTCTGGCCTCATCTTTTTAAAATTACACAGCTTAGGAGTTAGCTCCAGACCCATTCATTTTCACTTACAATTACAAATATGAAAAATATATTTTATTTTTATTTTTTTGCTCCAGCTTTATTTTTGTTCCCCTTCCCCCCCCCCCAAAAAAAAAAAAAATTGTGCTCCAACTCTTGGCTACAGTATATAGCCTTGTTTAAAACATGAATTTATTTAAATAAAAATCAGTGGTAAATAGTAAACAATGGAATTCATATATCACAAATGAAGAATTTAATTCCTCAATTGAGAGAAATTTTTCACCATATTTGGAAAGCAAAACTGCATTCCTGTCTTCATTACCAGATCCTAGATTCAAGGTGAAATTTCAGAGACAACATTTTTAAGACAAAATAAAGGTACCTATAGTCACTAGAAAGTTAGAAATTTTAAAAGAAGCAAAAACTTTCAAGATTAGAGGTGGGGATAATTTGATTTTCATAAATTTATATGATAAATTACCTTTAGTATGAGGTAGAGTACTGAGGGACCACCATCACCACAAAGAAATTAATATACAAAGAATAAGCATTACTTTTACTTGCAAGAGATGTAGGATTATCATTTAAATTTGCAAGTACTACCAATAAATAGTACTTAAAGCTGTTTTCGTTTTTGCATTTGTCCTTACGAAACGTTAAAAATGCTTGAGTTTGCTTTTGTTTTTGTCAAACTTAGAACAAAATCGTGAAAAATGCTCACCAAACGTAAGGAATTTCCTTAATTCTGTAAGGTTGATATTTCCCATGCTTGCCGAATTTAGTACGTTCTTACGAAAAAATATAAACAAACAAGATGGTGGTGTGGTAGGACCGTTTGAATTGATGAATGTTTCATTCAATAAAATTAGCTTTAAATCTAATTTCTTCCACATCGATAAACCCCATCACAATAGTTGATCAGTTATTTGTAATATAAATCATTTATTATTTTTTTTATTTGTTTATTCCAAAAACCACGTGCTCCATCACTACAGCTGATTCCAATTGCTTGTAAACAAAAGTGACATGAGAATTCGCGTTCGTTAATGCACGAAATTCGTGCTAGAACTGGGTAAGCATTTCTTATCGAGTGTAAGAACAAGTGACAAAAACGAAAACAGTCTATCTAGTAATACCATCCTCAATTGTGTGGTGGAAAAATCAAAAGGAATATCTCTTCTTTTGATTATTCTAAATTTTATAAATAAGTGCACAAGCATTTCCATAAACAGTGGGGGGAGTAGAGAAAGTAATATATATATGAGAAATAGGTTGTCCAGAATAAGAAGATATTTTGATGCTCTTAATCATAACTGAAGTGTTGAAATTCAATTAATCTCAGTAAAATAATGTTAAGGTTTTATTTATCTCAAGTAGATTTTGCCTTATTGTTCGAGAGTAGGCCACTTTTATTTTACACCATAAAATTTCAATGTATTTTCTTTGCTCAGAGAGCTGACATTTTATCCATAAATGTTTTTATTATTTTTATTTTAATAAAATGGACTTGTCAATTTCTCCATAAATGTTTTTAGCATTTTTATTTTAATGAAATGGACTTGCCTGCCAATCAATCTATTAGTTCTGAACATGAAAACTTGAAAAAAAAATCTTAAAAAAAAAATCTTAAATAGTTCCAAAATTCATTTCATGTTTAAGATAACCGATTCTTTCAGCAGCAATGAAATGGCCATTCTAAATGAATAACCGATTATAAACTGATTAATCAACTGAAGATACTGATTACCAATTAATTGAGAAAATAACTAGCATACCCAATTACTATGATAATTAAAAAAATTTATCAAACGAATAGGTACATCCCTAATATTTATAAACACAATTATCCCAAGATGCTCTTACGATTTCTAAAAATGTAAGCAAATAATAATAATAATAATAATAATAATAATAATAATAATAATAATAATAATAATAATAATAATAATAATAATAATAATAATAATAATAATTAGCTTGAATGTTACAAACCTTGGTCTCAAGTTCACAAACTGGAAAGACATCTCTTTCTGTAAAGATAAAGAAACTGAAATGAGTAAACTATTTGCACGAACAATTTTATTTCCCTAAAGAGGACTAATTTATGCTTGGTTCACAAACTGTTTATAAACAGGTTATAAATATATTTAAAAATAGGTATAAGTAATTTAATAAAGCTAAAACTTTTTATAATGGAATATATATATATATATATATATAGATATTATTGTTATTATTATTATTATATATATTATATATATTAGTTATATATTATTATTATTATTATTATTATATACATATATATATATATTATTATTATTATTACAGATTATTTCATATTATTATTATTATAATATATATATTATTATTATTATATATATTATTACATATATTACATATTATTATATATATATATTGGTTATTGTAGAAGATCACATATATATTGTTGCTATATATATATTATATATATATACATATATATTATTATACATATTACTATACATATATATATATACATACATACATATATTACATATACCATATATATATATATATAGCATAGCAGTGAGTACATATATATATATATATATATATATATATATATATATATATATATATATATATATATATATATATATATATATATATATATATATATATATATATATATAGTTATATATATATATATATATATATATATATATATATATATATATATATATATATATATATATATATATATATATATATATATATATATATATATATATATATATATGTGTAATTAGGCTTACTTACTCTTCCCAGATATAAATTCTTCCCCAACTGATGTAGGACCTTTAAGCGTAGGGACTTTCTCTTTTTGTTGAAGAATATTGAAAATACTGAGAAATGATAAAAATTTTGATGGTCCAAGCGGTGTATGAATGCTGACATAGCAAATTCCAAGGAAACAAAAGAATAAGGCCAGCAAAATTACTAATAGAATGGGTACTGAAGGCAACCAAAATTCCTTGTCTATAGAACAATGTTCTAAAAGTAAGCTTTTAGCTTTTTCTAAGGGATTTTGACCATAATTGTTACTAATGCTATTACTAATACTATTGGTATTATTAATTGGTTCTTGAAAGACTATGTCATCAGGTGATGTGATTTCGCCAGGATCTTTCCCACCATAAAAATTTTCGTTTTTTTGAAACTCATAACTATTTTGATCATTTTTTAACTTTGAATTCAATGGCAACCGGGAATGAGAAATATAATTATCCTCATGTCTTGGAAAAACATCATTACTATAGATGCTTTTCCCAGCGTTAAAATATTTAACTGAATTTGATTTTGACCTTATAGAGTTTCTTTCATTTGGAATTTCTGGTTCTGACTCAGAATCAAAAGAATCTTCATAATTGCTTGACCTGGGTGACTGCTTCACTTCTCTAAATGAAGAAGAATACTCAGTTCGCTTTCTTACAACTGGCAATTTTTTTCCAAAAGATAAACCCTCTGATAAATTTTGGGTCCTTAAAGAATCATGGCCATCTTCAATACTAAATTTTCTACCTCCCTTCTTATGTGTAATTTCATATGCAGCATCTAAAATATATATATATATATATATATATATATATAATCTACTATTAATATAATATATATTATAATAATATATATATAATATATAATTATATTATATATATATATATATATAGTATATATATATATATATATTATATGATATAAATATAATAAATATATATATATATATATAATTTATTATATAATATTATATCTATATATAAAATATATATGATATAATATATATATATATATATATATATATATATATATATATATATATATATATATATATATATTTTAAAAGGCTAATAAATAAAATATTAAAAAATGAAAGAAACAAAATATATTGTAATACATAAAAATCATTATATTCATTATTCAAATCAATCTTTGTTAAAAAAAAAAAAAAAAAAAAAAAAAAAATTTTTTTTTGCTTCTAGAGTAATTATTTGATCATGAATGTGAAACAATTTTAGGCATTTTTTTTTCTTAGCTTTCTTTTCTTTACTGCTTTCTTTACAATGGATAAGAGACTAGGGGGCACAGTAAAAAAAATTAAGAAGAAAGCATGCCATCTTGATGTAAGAATATAAGTAATAGGGTTGTTAATTTTTGGAATGGTTTGCTGTAGGAGCTTGTTGAGTGTCACTCGATTGCAACATTTAAGAGAGAATTGGATAGGTATATGGATAGTTTGGGCATCATATAGGCCTTGTATATTTTCACTAAGCCAAATTGGCAGGTTTTTAGATACAGTAGTTATTAATATTAAACTGTATATTATGACTATGACAAACCATTAAAGCTTGTAGTGTGGTTAGCATGTAGCATTGGGCGAGATGAATTGGGACAGCAAAATTTGTGGGGTGAATGGGGACCCTAAATATAAAAAGAAAAAGAAAAAAAAAATTTTTTTACTCAATCAATAGACATGCGATAGTACTACAAGTTTTATTTAGATTATCTTTAATTCTCGAGTTTTTATATTTAAAATCAATTATAATGTATTATGGGAGGAAATTTTCTTAAATAGAATTTTACTTTTGAAAAATGTGAGTTTTTCTTAACTTTGTTATAAAATGAAAAGTTGTGGATAGATTTTTAATATTTTTCCAGAGTATACAGTTGAGTATGTTAGCCCTTTAAACTGACAAAGTAATCTTGTTTCAAACAGTAACATAGTTGGCTAAATCCTGGGCCTAACTTGTCCTATTCACCCCCACATAAAAAATCATGGTAGGGTGAATAGGGACACCATTGTTATTCTTATTTTAACATTTTTACTACCTATAGCTAGTTTTAATACAATAAACAGTTACCTATATTAGGGAAAAATTAAAAAAAAAAAAAAAATTTACGCAAAATATGAATAGGAAACAATTTTAATTATTTTGTCATTATGAAATTTTTAATACTTATGGCTAATTTTAATAATAATAAACAATTATCCTTTTTATAGTAAAAATAAAATAAAAATTAAATTTATACACAAATATGAATTCCAAGAGATGTCCCTACTCAACCCATCAAGGAAAGTTCGAATGAGCTTCATTTAAACTTTACTATTATTATTATTAGCATTACATTATTATTTATTTGTGTGCTTATTAAGAAACATTAAGAATATAGAGACAGTAGGAAGCCACATGGGCCTGTCGAGACGTCCCCAGTCTAACCCACTAACCAAACATGCTCGTTGCAAATCCCAAAGCACCCTAGGGCTGTCAAATTCATGTAACTAAAATCCACCAATTGGCTTAGTCAAAACTAATGATATATAAATATGAACCCAAACCATCCACATGCTAGCCAATTTGGCTTAGTCTAAACTAATGATATATATATATATATGATACCCAAACCATCCACATGCATTAATAACTAAGTTATTATGATCACGCATGCAGTCTAACATTAATAACTACTGTAACTAAAACCTGCCAATTTGGCTTTGTCTAAATATAATTTATATCATACATAACCCATCATATATACTATCTAACACCTTTCTTTAAATGTTGGCAATTGAGTCGCACTCAACAACCTCCTGTGGCAGACTATTTCCAAAATTTAACCACCCTATTACTGAATGCATGCTTCTTCTTAAGTTTTCTTATTATGCCCCTGGTCACCTGTCCATTTCTCTACTATGCAAAATTTATTGGTTCTGTATTATCAATAGAGTAAATATTTTGTAGACTTGAATCATGTCCCCCTCTGAGAATCGCCTTTTTACAGAAAACATTCCTAACTACTTCACCCTGTTTGCTCTTACCCTCAAAACCCAGAAATCATCCTTGTTGCCTCTACATTGCACTCTCTCTAGCATATCTAAGTCTCTTTAAATAAGGGGCCCAAACTTGTACACAATTACCTCTATCTACTGGCCTAACATAGCATATATCAGTCTTACTTTACTCCTTGCTTTGCAAACAACATTGCGATGTATTATGTCCAAGCAATCTATTAGCTTATTCCTAGCTTCCCAAACACTGAGTAGCTACTCAAATTACGCCTATATCACACCTAAATCTTTTTCTTGTCGCACAGACTGAAAGCCCAATCCCATTCATATCGAGTAAAACTTTATCGAGTAACCTAGTTGAAGAACCTACACTTTTTACTAATTCAAAATTCATTTTGCCACTTTATCTGCCGCACCCAAGAAGTTATCACGTCATTTTGAAATCTTAATGCATCTTCACCTATTTCCTAACTGAGGTGGCCACTTTAGTATCATTTGCAAACTAGAAACCTTGCATTTAAGTCCCGGTCCAAATCATTTATATATAGAGGAACCAGCGGCCAGCACTGAACCCTGTGGACACCACTCTTCACAATTTCCCCGCATGATGATTTATTGCCATTTAGTTTTACACAGTTTTCTATTCCACAACCACTCTTTTAATCCAACCATGTACTCACGCTATAGTTCATGCAAGTGAAGGGTGGTGTTTATTTTTTGCTCCCGATTTTAATACTATAATCTGTGTTATTTGCAAGTGAATTAGTTAACAAATTAGTGCTGTGTATCTAACTGTGTATTTTAGAAATTTGTGTACTTATTATTGTGATATAGTGGGTTGTTTATTAATTTAATTTAGTTGAGTAATGGACTCAGTGTTTGATAGGTTAACAATAGGCAGAGTAGTAAGAGATTTCCGTATACGCTGTGTGTTTTGCAGGTTTATTTGAATTGAAAATTAGTTTTTTCTGCATTTAACTAATAACAGTCTTCAACAATTGGTATATGTAATTTTCGTGGTAATTTAAACTAAATTAATTTTACCAGAGCCATAGTCTAAGTTAATTTGATAGTATTGGACTCGTGTTTGATAGGTTAACCCTAAGCTAGAGTAGTTAAGAGATTCCTGTATACTGTGTGTTTGCAGAAATATTTTTGCAATTATTTATTAATAGTTTTTTTCTGTATTTAAAATACAGTCTTTAACAATTGTTATTATTGATTATTTATAAATAGTTTTTTTTTTTTTTTTTTTTCTGTATTAAATGCTGTCGTTTACAATTGTTATATTATTTTTTGATAAATTAAAATTTAAATTAAGTTTACCTGAGCCATAGCCTAAGTTAGGCCTACCTTATAATTTTTTCAAATTTCCTGTTAATTCAGAAAAATATCATATAAGCTGTTAAAATTTAAAGCGAACTATAATATGTTTCTTTTTAGGCTTTGGTGATAGTTAAACTGTAGTTGGTAAAATAATGGGTACAGGTTAGTTCAAGCTAAATAATAAATAAAGTATGTAAGCTCTGTGTGATATCTGTTGGACTGTAAGAGGTGAATATGTGAATAGCTGCCGTTTGTATTTTGAATGGCAGAGAATGTGTTGCTAATGAAGGAGATTGCAAGACTGAAGTGAAAATTGAAGGATTACAAGAAGAAGAGTATTTGAGTGAGAAAGGTAGGGAAGTGTTAGGGAAAAAAGTTAGTCAAGGGATGCCGGAGGCGAGGAGGGAGGCGGGATATATGGGAAGATAGGAATAGTGATTGCACGACTAGCAGAAAGATGAGGGAAAAGGATAAAGTATTAAAAATAGGTCTGCAGATAAATATAGAGTTACTAGGAAATTGAAAATAATAGTTTAGGAGAAACTATTTCGAAAGTCAGTCAGACTGTGACCTGCAGTAACAGGTTGGACTGTCTTCCAGATGGGGAGGGATCAGTGAGTGCCAATGGAAATGTTGAGTTTTCTAAAGGGAAGAACTGATACATTGCTAATTGGAGACTCCATGACACGATACCTAGATAGGACTTTCAGCAAGTACAGAGATATAAGAAAACGAATGAGAGTATGTTACCAGGTGCCAGAGTGAGTGATATCGTGGAAAGGATAGAGAGAGAGATTGATTCTACAAATGTTGATTCCAAATCTGTGATTGTGCATGTGGGTAGCAAATGATATAGGACAATAGAAGGTCCGAAGAATTAATAGCAGATTATAGGAGATTGAATCAGAAGATGAAAGCTAGTGGGAAGAAGGTATACATGATTTCTGGATTTACCTAGGTTACGGTGCAGGTCAGGAATGGGGGACTAGAGGGCTTTAGGTGTAAATGAAAGATTAGGAATTTATGTTTTCAGAAAATATTAGGTTTTGGATTTTGTGGAGAGAGTTTCTGGATAGGGATTTTTTTGCAGCGGATGGAGTTCACTTTGAGTCGTAAAGGTGTTGGGCTTTTTAGCACCAGTTTGGAGACTTGTCTTATCAAAAAACTAGAAAGTTGGGGTGATTGGCTAAATTCGGGATACAAATCCATAGCAATGGTAACGGTAATAGTGGGGAGATAAATAAAAACTAGTGTTGTTACAGACTCAAATAAGGAAGATAGCAAAAAAATAGCAGCATTTATAATATATCAAATGCTTTTACACAAATGCTCATAGCCTTAGAAATAAAAAAAGATGAGCTGATTAGTTATAACCAATAATGAGAAATCTTGAACATTATTGCATCAACTGAGCAATGGGTAATGAAGAAGTTAATATGGAGACTCCGTTCAAGGAATAATGAAATTAGACGTTATTCAACTTTATTTAAGTACCAGCCGTAGAGGAAAGAAAAAGGGTGGCGGGTGTGGCACTTTAGAATCACAAAACAACATTCTATCTATATTAATGAATGACTTTAAAATTAATCATCATCTTAAATCGGAAAGGGTAGATATCTAATGCCTAATAAATGTTATAGAATAGGGGCATTTTATAGACTCCTGGCCAGAGTCAGGAATTAGGCTCAGAAATTGTAAAAGAAATTGGACAGCAAGCCTACAGTAAGAAAAATGGTATCAGTCATCATGGTGATTTAATTTTCCTGGATTAAATGGATTTCACTTGTCTAGAACGGACCATAGTAGTTCAGTATTTATAAATTGTATACTAGATAACTTTTTGTGCCAGATGGTCCATGAACCCACAAGACACGTTGCACTATTAGACTTATATTAACTAACGAAGGAAAGATGAGGGTAAGGGAGAGAGAGAAAGAGTTTACGTCTTGAGAGATGATACACTGAGAGAAATAGAGATGTATGTGATATCTGGGCCCCAAATTGCAAGTTAATAAAGGGAAAGGATCTTAGATTTCCAATGGTGATTTTACCAAACTTACGAGACAATGCTTAGTTATAGATTGACTGGAATAACGATTTAAAGACCAAACTGTTTTTACATTCAATGTGGACAACTTTAAGCAAATTTTTAATGAATATTCAGTCAGTAGTTTTAAAGATAAGCCCATTAGGGTGGCGAAGAGAAAACGCTGTTTGGTGGAATAGAGAAGATTGTGCTTGATGTCCATTGAGAGAGGTGGTTAATTTTTGCTCTCGCAATTTTACAACTATAATTTGGGTGTACTTGAGTGAAATTTAGTAAATAATTAGTGTTGTGCTAACTACACTAATATAACAATTGTTATATTAATTTGTGAATAATTTAAATTTGGTAAGTATTGGACTCAGGTGTTTTGAATATGGTTACCTAGTCTAGAGTAGTTAAGAGATTTCCTGTATACTGTGTCTTTGCAGTAGATTGAAATTGATTTTATTAAATAGTTTTTGCTCTTTTTACTTACAAGGAAAAAAACATGTTTTTTTTATTTTTTTTTTTTTTTTTTTTTTTTTTTTTTTTTTTTTTTTTTTTTTTTTTTTTTTTTTTTTTTTTTTTTTTTTTTTTTTTAGTTTACCAGAGCAATGACTAAAGTTAGGCCTACCTATAATTTTTATATATCCCTGGCCTAGCTAAGCTAGATATAAGCTTGTTAAAAAAATTTTAAACTTTTTCTAAATTTTAGTTTTTATTTCCTTTTTAGGCTTTGGTGATAAGTTAAACTGTAGTTGGTAAAAAAAATAGGTACGGAACAGGTTAGTAAGCTAATAAAAATTTAAAGTATGTATGCTCTGTGATATCTGTGGGACTGGAAGAGGTGAATATGTGAATAGCTCCCTACTTGTGTTTTGAATGCAGAGAACGTATTTATTAGGAAGGAGATTGCAAGAATTTGTGACAATATGAATGGATTGAAAAAAGAAGTATTTGAGCTAAGAAAGAAGTGAAAGCGTTTGGATAGAAAAGTGTAGTCAAGGGATGCCAAGGCGAGGAGGGAGCCGGGATATAGGGTAGACAGGAATATGTTCACCTAGGCAGGAAGATGAGGGGGAAAAATGATAAAAGTAGTTGAAAATAGGCTGCAGATAAATATCAGCGTTAGCAGGAATTAGTAAATAATAGTTTAAGATGAGGATCGTCGAAAGTCAATTTCCAGCCTGTGACCTGCAGAAACAGGTTCGACTGTCTTCCAGAAGGGGAGGGATCAGTGAGTGCTAATGGTAATGTAGAGTCTGCCAAGCGGACGTATGAAAACCCGCGAATTGGATACTGTTTGACGCGATACTTAGATAGGACTTTTCAAAGTAAGAATAATAAGAATCGAATGAGAGTATGTATCCAGGTGGCCAGTGAGTGATATCGTTGATAGGATAGATAGAGAGATTGGATTCTACAAATGTTGATTCAGATGTTATTGTGCATGGGGTAAGAATGATGTAGGAAAAAAAAAATCAGAAGAATTAATATAGCAGATTATAGGTGTTTGATTCAGAAAGATGAAGGTTAGTGGAGAGAAGGTGCAGCAGATTCTGGGATTTTTACCTTGGTTAGGTGCCAGGTCAGGAATGGGGAGTAGGGCTTCAGTGTAAATAAAAAGGGTTAGGAAAATATGCTTTTCAGAATACTAATAGATTCTTGAATTTGTGGAGTGAATTTCTGGAAAGATATTTTTGCAGAAGCGAAGTTTATCTGAGTCTTAAGGGTGTTGAGCTTTTCAACGCAAGTTTTAAGACTTGTCTGTCGGGGAACTTGGTAAAGGTTAGGGGGGATGGGGCTACAATCGGGTATAATATATAGGTGATGGTGATGGTGATGGCGGTGATATAAATAAAACTAAGGTTGCTATAGGATTAAAAAAAGTGATAGCAATACAAGCATGAGTATGTTGAATAACAAAAGCTTCTATACAAATTCTCATAGATTTAAAAATAAAAAGATGAGCTGATTAGTTATATCATATAGGAGAATCTAGAGATTATTTGCATAATACTGAGGCATGGGTAATGAAGAATTATATGGATATTCGTTAGGAATATGAATCAGACGGTTTATTCACTATGTTATTATCTTTAGCTGTAGGGAAAAGAAGGGTGGGGGCTGTGGCGCTTATGTTTAAAAGCGATGATATTCAGTCTGTGTTACTGACTGTGACATTTAAACTAATCAATATATTGAATCTGTTTGGTTAGATATTCTTATGCTCAATAAATCATAATAGAAGGGGCATTTTATAGACCTTCCTGGCCAGGGTCAAGAAACAGATGTAGAAACGGTAAAAGAAATTGAGACAGTACATCGGTAAAAAAGCACAGTCCAAATGGAAGATTTTAATTATCCGGTTATTGAGTGGGATTCCTTGACTAGTATGGATCAGAGTAGTTCAGTATTTATAATTGTATACTAGATAACTTTTGAGCCAGAATGGGTCCATGAAACCCAAGCAAGACACGAATGCACTACTTAGACTAATATTAACCTTACGATGCAAAGTATGGTGGGCGGAGGTAGAGTTGAGGAGAATTTTTAGCGACTCGTGGACTAATATAGATTAGATTTAACATATAAATGTGATATCTGGGCCCAAATTGCAAGTTAATAAGGAAAAGGATCTTAGATTTCCGAAATGGGATATTACCAAATTTTGAAGCAATGCTTAGTATAACTGACTGGGATAAAGAGTTTAAAGACCAATACTGTTTTATCATGTGGGAACATTATGCAATTTTAATGAATATTCAGTCAGTAGTTAAAGATAAAACCATTAGGGTGGCGAAGAAGAAAAACACTGTTTGGTGGAATGAGGATTTACAGAGATAAAATCTAATGAAAAGCCTAGATGTTTTTAAATATTCAAGGGTAGTAATGAGGGAAGAAAAATTCAGAAAATAATAGGAAAAAGTAGAAATGAACTTAACCAAGTCAATAAGAAAGGCATAAGAGAGAGGCAGAAATTAAATTAGCAAGGAATAGTAATAAGGACCTGAAGAAGTTTTTTGCTTTTATAATTTAAAAGTAAGAATAGACAATTGGTCAATAAAATTGAATGAAAATTTAGTGAGTTCAGATAAGAGTGGTCAACATTTTCAATGCTTATTTTGCTTCGTTTACTGAGGAAAGATAGATAATAGTTTGGAGCTAATGTTCTTGTTATTCATTAACAAATAGACTTACAGAAATTTGAATTTGATGTAAAAAGTATTAAACTTTATTAGACGCATATTGATCAGTGTAAATGCTGCAGGGCCTGAAGGATATATGGTAGAAGTTCTGAAAGAGGGAAGTATCGCATTGCAAAGGCCACTGGTATTGATTTTTAAGCCCGATCTAAGTAACATTTGTGAGGACAGAGTACTGTAAACAGCATATGTTGGGTGCGTATTTATAAGAAAGGTAGTAAGGAAGATTTGGGAAATTATCAGGCCAGTTAAGCTTAACATCTCTGGTTGTAAAGGTTCTGGAAAAGTTACTAAATGGTCAATATAGAGAATATTTAGAAGATAAAACAAGGTATGTAATGACTCCCAGCACGATTTCAGAAAGGGTAGGTCTATGTCAGACAAAACCTTTTAGAATTTTATGGAATACATTACGGACTGCATTGACCGAGGAAGATCCAGTTGATATTGTAATATTTGAATTTTAACAATATTTGATCAATGCATAATAAATGTCTAGTGTAAATTATTGCAAATGTGGTAAGTGGAGTGGTAACATGGTTTGGATTAAAGGAGGGTTGCGAAATAGAAAACAAGTGTGTACAACTAAATATGGAAATAAATCATCATGGGAAATAGTGAGAGTTGGTTCCACAGGGTTCAAGTGCTGGGGCCCCTAGTTGTTCCTCCATATATATAAATGATTTAAGACCAGGGACTAAATGCAAGGTTTCTAAGTTGCAGATGATACCAAAGTGGCACCCTCAGTTAGGAATAGTGAAGGATGTAAAAAGAATGATCTTGATTCTTGATAAACTTCTTGGGTGGCAGATAAGTGGCAAAGAATTTTAATAGTAAAAAGTGTAAGGTTCCTTCACCTAGGTTAACTCCAAATACTAGTTTTAACTACGATATGATATATGAATGGGGATTGAGTCTGTGGACCAAGAAAAGATTTAGGTGTGATTATAAGCAGTAATTGAAAGTAGCTAATCAGTGTTTGAAAGCTAGAAATAAAGCTAAATAAGATGCTGGGCATAAATAATAAACCGCAATGTTGTTTACAAGAGCGGAAGTAATAAGTAAATGTTGATAATAGCTATGTTCAGGCCGTTAATAGCGTAATTTGTGCACAAGTTTGGGCCCCTTTTTAAAGAAAGACTCTAGATATGCTTAGAGAGATGCAACGTAGAGCCCAACAAGGATCATTTCTGGAGTTTGAGGGTAGAGCTATGAGGAGAGGCCTAAAGGAGTTAGGAATGTTTCTGTAGAAAGGCGATTTCTCAGAGGGACATGAACAAGTCTACAAAATATTTATGTTCTTATTGATAATACAGAGACCAACTAATTTTTCATGCGTAGCAACATGGAAATAGTTAATAGACATAATAAAAATAAGAAGAAAGCACTGCCCCTTGATATAAGAAAAAGTAAAGTAAAAGGGAGGGGTTGTTAAATTTTGGAAAAGTCGCAAGAGGTTGTTGAGTGTGACTCGATTGCAACATTAAGAAACAATTGGATCAACATATGGATGTGGGTATGAATAAATACTCAGTGACGAAGCCAAATGGCGGGTTTTTTAGTTTATAGTAATTATTAATGTTAGACCGCATGTCTGACCATAACGTAGTTATTAATGCATGTGGATGGTTTTGGGTAAATCATAATATATATCATTAGTTTTGACTAACCAAATTGGTGGATTGTTAGTTACACAATTTGACAAGCCCTAGGGTGCTTGTGGATTTGCATGAGCAGGTTTGGGTAGTGGGTTGACTGGGAAAGTCCTCGAAGGCCATGTGGCTTCTAACTGTCTCTATTTTATTAATGTCTTCATATATAGATGAGAGAACCAAACCTCTTGGTTGTGCACAATCCTGAAAAAATATTCAAGGGTAGAATAGGGAAGATGATTTAGAAAATTATAGGAAAAATAGAACGAACTTAACCAGTTAAAAGAAGGCAAAGAGAGAGGTCAGAAATGTAGTATGTAGCAGAATAGTCAATAGAAACCCGCGAAGAAGTTTTTTTAGCTTTTATAAATTTAAAAGTAGAAATTAGGACAATTGGTCCAATTATAATTGATGAAAATTTAGTGAGTTCAGATAAAGGAGTTGGTCCATTTCAAATGCTTATTTTTGCTTCAGTGTTACTGAGGAAAGATTAGAGAATAGTTTGGAGACTAATAGTTCCTGTATGCATGTAACAAATAGACTTACAGAATATGACAAAAAAGATATTAAACGTTTATTGACCATTTGGTCCCGTAGCTGCAGGGACTGATCGGAATATATGTAGAAAGTCTGAAAGAGGGTAGTAATCAGCATTGCAAAGGCACTGAATTTGATTTTTAAGCG
>JABUQX010133741.1:0-10000 GCA_015478945.1 Trachelipus rathkii
ATAAGCTGTAGAGGCGCTGATTCTTTGGTAATTTCTTCAAATGGTTCCAATAGTTTAATGCAGTGTGATATGATGTCATTTTCCACATTAGTAAGAATGTTAACTTTGGAATACGAACTAGCGTACATAGCAAGAGGTTCTTTGAGCAATACCATTCTTTCCATCATATGAAGTGTACTATTCCAGTTAGTTGGAACGTCTTTGATAATAGTACGATATAGAATATCAAGCCCTTTTTGAATTGCCTTCAACTCATTTTGTGCTACTGCGTTCAGATTCATCTTAAGTATTTTTTTATAAAATTCTTTATCAAATCTCGACAATAAATATCCGCGCAACATCCGCAGGGCAAAGCGCGGATGCGGATGCGGATCTTTAATTATGTGCGGATGCTCCGCGGATGCGGATGTTACCTGCATCACTAATATATATATATATATATATATATATATATATATATATATATATATATATATATATATATATAATATATATATATATATATATATATATATATATATATATATATATATATATATATATATATATATATATATATTGTTTCATAATTCTCTCGTTCAATATATCATTTAAGTGAAACGTGTTCCAATATGTTTATTCCTGCAATCGTACATTCAAAATTCGGACTTCAGACTCGCAGTCTCTTATTGTAAGTTGATTGAAGAGGTTAGGCTTGTCAATTTGTTTGTAATTTTTATTTAATATTTTTTAAAGTTTTATTTTTCAAATTAACTTTAACAATGAGTAAATGTAACACTGAAAGTGATTCATTAGTTCCAAAAGATTCCGAAGAACATTTCAAAAAAATTATTGCAACAAACTGGTGTAAGTCCGAATTAATAACTTCTGGGAAATTTTTTGAACTTGCTCACTGTGACAGCAATTTTAAACTTTCGTTTCTATGCAAATTTCAAAATCTTTACCTTTGTTTAACTTTAATTTTTATACAATTTAAAAGTTACAGATGAAGAAGCACCGAATCGACATAAAAACTATATCAACAGTAATAGAATGTATTATGTGTATAACTATTTCTCGAAAAACTATTTATCATTTTTTGTTTATGTCTTCAAATGTACCGATGTATCGGATGTATCGGCGATACAATACCGAGTACCGGTATCGCCCAAACGTTTTTTCAAAGTACCGAGTATCGGTATCGCCCAAGAGAATTTACAAGTATCGATGTACCGGTATCGCCCAAGCAATTTTCATGTACCGTGCCCATCACTGTATATATATATATATATATATATATATATATATATATATTATATATATATATATATATATATATATATATATATATATATATTTGTATGTGTATTTTAAAAATATAGAGTTATTAAGATATATATATATATATATATATATAACTTTGCTCCTACCCAAGTGTAATCTTCAAGGTACGCCACTGATATATATATATATATATATATATATATATATATATATATATATATATATATATATATATATATATATATATATATATATATATATATATATATATATATATATATATATATATATATATATATATATATATATATATATATATAAGATATTTTTTTTTAACCCGATATATTGATATTTTTTTAAAATATCCATATATCAATATATCGATATTTTTTTATATATCGGCATCCCTACTCCTAACGCGACTTCGCCAACGCGGCATCACGTGATTTAAGAAGCCAATCAGAAGCCGCCAACCGCCATTGCTATTATTGTCTTTCTTTGTCAAACAGTTGAGCTCGTTATTTCCCCGTGTTATTTTTTGTGTCAAGTGTAGTGTTTGTATTGTTTTAATTTTTTTTTTTTTTTTTTTTTGCACATTTAAAATGTTTAAGAATAAACGTCCAAGTGGTGCAGAATTCCGTAAAAGGAAAAAAGAAGATGAAGAAAAAGCAAAGAAACATCCGAAAATACATTCATTTTTCAAAGCTGAGACCGGTAGTAGTAGTAGTAGTTGTAGGAGAAAAATGACGTGGCTGTTGCTGGATCCAGTCAAGTAAGTAAGCGGATTAATAATGGTCTTGAGCCCGATAACGGAGAATGCAGTGCAAATTCTAAGACAGGGTCTGATGTTCATCAGTTTATTGATGATAGAAATGAAATATGCATAACGGATACTGGTAATTTTGACACGATAAATACAGATATTGACCTTTATTGTGAAAATGATTTATTGCAGGACGATTTTAAAATATCAGTGTTAAATTCAAAACCATGTAAACCTCAAGGACCTTTCCCAAAAGAAGCTGTAACAAACAGGTCATTCAATTCTGACTACTATTATTTTAAAACTAAAACAGGCCAAAAAATAGACAGATTTTGGTTGTTACTCACCTCTATTGAATGGTGTGTATTGTGAACCTTGTTGGCTCTTTGCCGATAGACTAGATCCGCATTATAATAACGCTTGGTGTAAAGGCACAATAAACGATTGGCAAGGTTTAAGTAAAAAAAATTAAAGAACATGAAATGAGTAAAGTTCACTTGAATGCATGTGTAACCTACAGTATAAGGAAAAATCGGAAAGATATCCAGTGTATGTTACAAGAAGATGTAGCGAAGTGGCGTGAAATACTGAAGCGAATTTTGGACGTCATAATAACGATGTCAACTTGTAATTTAGCATTCAGAGGGCATCGTGAAGATACAAGAAACATTGATAGTAAATCTGGAAACTTTCTCAATATTATTGATTTGTTATCCAGGTATGACCCGCTTCTTAAAAGTCACCTGGAGAATGAGAAAAGCAGAACAAAATATATGAGTGCTCCTATTCAGAATGAACTCATTAGTTTGGCTTCACAACATGTGCTCCGTGACATAATAAGTGAAACTCAAGATGCGCCCTTTTTTTCTCTTATTTTAGATATGACCCAAGATATTTCTAAAACTGACCAATAGTAGTAGTAAGATATGTCTGCATCAATTACGATGAAAAGAAGCTTCAAATTAATGAGTCATTCCTGGGGTTTATCCCCATAACAAATCAAAAGGCCAAAGGTTTAGAAAGTGAAGTGTGTAGGTTTTTGGAAAGCAATAACATTTCAATTAAAAAGTGCAGAGGGCAGGGCTATGATGGTGCTGCTGTTATGAGTGAGAAGTAATTGGACTGCAGACCAAAATCAAGCGAAAGTCGCCTAATGCAGAGTATGTGCATTGTGCAAATCACAACCTTAACTTAGTCTTGAATGATTCTGTAAAGGAGATTACAGAAATGATTGTTTTTTATGATGTGATTAGTGAGATATATGGGTATTTCAGTCAGAGTCTTCCAAGATGGCAATCACTGAAAGAAATTTTTTCAGAAACCTGCATGGTCAACAAAACTGTTAAAAGACTGTGCCCAACTAGATGGTCTTCGAGGTTTGATTGCTTGTTGGCAATTAAAGTTAATTTCATTTTTTATTTTGAACTGTTTATCAAAAATCATCCTAACCTCAACAAAGAGCTCTGAAGTAGTTGAGGCGACAGCATTAAGAAGACAAATGTCTACTTTTTACTTCATTTTAATGCTTGTGTTTCAAAGCAAAATTTTGGAAAGTATAATTAACATCACTTCTAAAACACCCAAAATCAGACATATCCCTGGATGAAGCTTCCACTCTTTAGAAAGGTGTGTCACCAACTAAACCAGTTGCGGGGAGAATTTTACAAGCTAGTGGAAGATGCCCAGGAAATTGCAAGAAGCTGGCAAATTGAGTCTTCATTGCCTACTAAACGCAAAAGCAAAGTGACAAGCTTCTTTGATGTTCTAAAGATGTTAACTTCATTAATCCTTTGCACAATTTCAGGGTGAGGGTGTTTTACAGAGCCATTGATATACTAATAAGCCAAGTGAATCGGAGGTAACCAGAGTAGAGGGAAGGTGAAACATGTTTTTGCTTGAGCCCTACAACCCAGAACAAACAGATAAAGAGCCCATGGAGTTCTGCTGATAAGCTTCTAGTAAAAATATAGCTGACGTGACAAGTTCTTAGTTACGGAAATTGTCCGTTGCAGGAATGTTGTGATGGAGCAAACATAAAGAAGAGAAATGACAAAAATAATATAAGTGGCAAATATTTGTTGATTTGATAATAATATGTTGTCTGTAGTATCTCCAAACATGTGTACAGCTTTATAATGTTTCGACACTCCCAGTAACTTTATCATCTGCTGAGAGAACTTTTTCAAAATTAAACTAATAAAAAGTTATTTGAGAAGTACCATGACGACCTTAAGGTTAATGAATTGGCTGTACTTAGTATAGAGTATGATCGGGCTTGGCACTGGACTTGAGAAATTAGTGAACATTTTGTGATGCAAAGAGATGAAGGGGATTAATGAGCATTTAGAAGACTATTAATATCAAAGTTAAAAAGTAATGACAAATGTTGTATTGTTTATTAGTAAGTTTTTGCTTTACTTTTAACAATAACAGTAATGTAAAAGTGTTATAAAATACGTGTCTCTTTATATATATATATATATATATATATATATATATATATATATATATATATATATAGGTATATATATATATATATATATATATATATATATATATATATATATATATATATATATATATATATATATATATATATATATAAACCTTTTTTTCCTTGTAATACACTCTGGTTCTTTAGTAATGCTGATGTGATTTTTCTTTGATATGAACAAGAACACTTTTTTTGTCATTTCTAAAACTCTATCAACCCCGTCCATGACTAAAGGGGGCGCACTAAATAGGTCGCGGGGGGGTGCAACTGACCTTAGTTACACCACTGACCATGCGGCTTCTTAAAGATTATTCTTATTTATTATGAGTCGACTGTGACATTCTAGAGGCGTCAATGCGGTTTCTTTATTATTTTTAATTATTAATTATATATATTATTATTGGTTGACTGGGACAGTCTAGATAGTCTTATGCTGCTTGTTAAGTATTATTCTTATTTATTATTTATTATGGGTTGACTGGGACATTCTAGAGGGGCCAATGCAGCTTCTTAATTATTAATTTTTATTGGTTAACTGGGACAGTCTAAAAAGGACCATGCGGCTTCTCAAGTATTATTCTTATTTATTATGAGTTGACTTGGACATTCTAGAGGGGTCAATGCGGCTTCTTAAATATTATTTTTAATTATTATTGGTTGACTGGGACAGTCTAGATAGGCCCATGTGGCTTCTTAAGTATTATTCTTATTTATTTTTTGATTTTTATTATGAGTTACTGGGACATTCTAGAGGGGCCAATGTGGCTTCTTAATTATTTATTTTTATTGATTGACTGGGACAGCCTAAAAAGGACCATGTGGCTTTTTAAATTTATTCTTAGCTTATTATGAATTGACTGTGACACTTGAGCCAATAGTGGTTTCTTGCCATTTTTAATTATTAATTATGGTTATAATTATATTTGTTTTGTCTGAGAGAGTCTAGATAGTCTTGCTGCTTCTTAAGTATTATTCTTATTTATTATTTATTATGTTGACTGGGACATTCAAGAGGGGCCACATTTAATTATTAATCTTTTATTGGTTGACTGTATTTGTCTAAAAGGGACCATATATTTGTATTATTCTATTATTATAGGTTGACTGGGACATTATACAGAGGTTAATGCAGCTTCTAATTATTTTTCAGAATAATAATTAAGAAGCTGCATTGACCTTCTATCGTCCCAGTCACCCATAATAAATAAGAATAATACATAAGAAGCCGCATGGTTCTTTTAGACCGTCCCAGTCAACAAGTCAAATTAATACCAGCAGCATTGCTCCCTCAGAATATCCTGCAAACACATAATAAATAATAAATAAGAATAATACTTAAGAAGCCGTATGGGCCTATCAACACTGTCCCAGTCAATCACACTAATAATTAAAAATAATTAAGAAGCCGCATGGTAATATTCAGATTGTCCCAGTCAACCTCATTATAAATAAGAATAATATTTAAGAAGCCGTATATCCTCTTTAGACTGTCCCAGTCGACCAATAAAAATAAATAATTGAGAAGCCGCATTGTCCCCTCTAGAATGTCCCGGTCAACAAAAAAATGAAGAATTAGGAATAATTTTTAATAATAATTAATGTAATTAATGAATAGCATTTATAATTAAGAAGCCAATGGGCCTACCTACACTGTCCTAGTCAACCAACAATAATTAATAATTAAGAATAATAATTAAGAAACTGACCTTTCTAGAATGTCCCAGTCAATCCATAATAATTAATAACAAGAATACTAGAAGCTGCATGAGTGATTGTCCCAGTCAACCCCACACCAATTATTAATTATGGGTTGACTGGGACAGCCTAGATAGGCCCATGCGGCTTCTGAATTTTTATTTTTATTTATTAATTTTTGTTGGTTAACTGGGACAGTCTAGGTAGGCCCATGTGGCTTCTTAATTATAAATACTATTCATTAATTACATTAATTATTATTAAAAATTATTCTTAATTCTAAATTTTTATGGGTTTACTGGGGCATTCTAGAGGGGACAATGAGGCTTCTCAATTATTAATTCTTATTGGTTTACATGGGAAAGTCTAAAAAGGACCATGCGGCTTCTTAAGTATTATTGTTATTTATTTTGAGTTGACTGGGACATATTAGAGGGATTAATGTAATGTGGCTTCTTTATTATTATTTTTAATTATTAATTATTATTGGTTGATTGGGACAGTCTAGATAGGCCCATGCTGCTTCTTAAGTATTATTTTTATTTATTATTTATTATGGGTTGACTGGGACATTCTAGAGGGGCCAATGCGGCTTAATTATTAATTTTTTTGGTTGACTGGGAAAGTCTAAAAGGACCATGCTGTTTTTTAAGTATTATTCTATTTATTATGAGTTGACTGGGACATTCTAGAGGTGTCAATGCGGCTTCTTAATTATTTTTTTTTAATTATTAATTATTATTATTTTTGACTGGGACAGTCTAGTATAGGGCCCATTATGTTGTCTATTATTCTTATTTATTATGGTTGACTGGGAACATTCTAGAGTGGTCAATGCGGCTTCTTAATTATTAATTTATTCTTTGACTTTGACAGTCTAAATATTACCATGCGGCTTCTTAAGTATTGTTCTTATATATTATGGGTTAACTGGGACATTCTAGAGGGGTTCATGCAGCTTTTTAATTATTATTCTTAATTATTAATTACTATTGCTTGACTGGGACAGTCTAGCCCATGCGGCTTCTGAATTATTCTTATTTATTAATTATATTGGATTGACTGGGACATTCTAGAGGGGCCAATGACGCTTTTAATTATTATTCTACTATTAATTGTTGTTATTGGACTGGATGTTAGGCAGGTAGGCCCATGCGGCTTTTTAATTATAATTACTATTCATTAATTACATTAATTATTATTAAAAATTATTCCTAATTCTTAATTTTATAGGTTGAATGGGACACTTTAGATTGGATTCTGCGTCTTCTTCAGCGTCTTCTTACTGTCTCCTTTATATAGTATATATATAGTTAAAGATATAGCAAAGTATATATATATATATATATATATATATATATATATATATATATATATATATATATATATATATATATATATATATATATATATATATATATATATATATATATCAGAGGTGGGCACTTCCTCTCTTTAGTCCGCTAGCTAGTCCGCTCCGAGCGGACTACCAGAATAGGTGCCTAGCGGAGGTGCGGAGTCGTCAGGAAATTAGCGGATTTGCACGTGCGGATCAAAAAGTTTCCGCTCTTTTGATCCGCACCTTTTGAAAATGAAAGTATAGTTTACTTATTAAGAATTCTTTTTGGTTATAATAAAGAAATATAATTTTTATTTTAAGTTTATAACTAATTATACTTTTAGTCTAAGACTTATTGTTTTTTAATAATTAAACTTCCAAAACCAATTTCAACTTCCTTAATGGTACCATATATAATAAATAACATTTAAATTGATTTTATAGACTGAATGGCTATTACCCTCATCTATAACTTTAATTAATTATATTATTACTATAATAACTAGGCAATATCTAATGATTTGGTGTAAACCCATATAGTATATAAAGTATATATATATATATATATATATATATATATATATATATATATATATATATATATATATATATATATATATATATATATATATATATATATATATATTTGGGTTTTACACATAATTGATTAATATATATATATATATATATATATATATATATATATATATATATATATATATATATATATATATATATATATATATATATATATATATATATATATATATATATATATATATATATATATATATATATATATATATATATATAGCTACCGAGCTGATACGTAACATTAGCATCGACTCTGCAGGAGTCGAGGCTTTCATGGATTCTACTAAAGTCTTGGACGAAATAGACCTTCTTATGGGTGGACAGGGTGGTCAAAAATTTCTGAATGGAGGCAAAATGATTTAGGTGAGGACCTTATATTAGCAATGGCTGGAGGCGAACTAACACCAGCACTCTTCTCACCAAGGACATCTTTCCCTTTCAGCATAGGCAGAATTTGTTGAACTTGTTCATAAAATATAATACACCTCTCCCTAGTTCTGCGGCTGTAGAGCGAATATTTAGTATTGGTAGTGGATATTTTGAGGCAAAGAGGTCAGCCTTTAACTGCTTTTAATTCTGAGCAGCTAATCTTTTGGAAAGGTAATATGGATCATCTTTTGTTCTTTGACGAAGACATTGAGGAGGAAGAGGAAAATTTGAGATTTTTGTAAATATTCATTCAATTTTTCATTTAATATTATAAATAAATTGTAAGGATATATACTATTTAGCATTTAATATTAAACCTTTTTGTAGTCAGCACATTATTAGTGGAAGAGTGGACGTGACTTCAAGAGGGATAAGCGGAGTTTGATGGTCTGGAATAGGTGCGGAGGTGCGCTAGCGAACTATTTTTTCGAGGTGCGGAGGTGCGCTAGCGGACCACCCCTAAATGACTGAATTCCGATATATATATATATATATATATATATATATATATATATATATATATATATATATATATAGCATATATATATATATATATATATATATATATATATATATATATATATATATATATATATATATATATATATATATATATATATATATATATATATATATATATATATATATATATATTCGCGTGGTCACGAATCTGAAAAAATCAAAAAATCAAAAAAATCAATAAAATCAATAAAATTGATTTTTTTCTAAAAAATTCAAAAAAATCCCCAACCCTGCAAAATTCCCATGAATTTTGTATAGCAGACTGTTTTCGTTTTTGTCATTTGTGCTTACGCTCGGTAAGAAATGCTTATACAGATTTAGCATGAATTTCATGCAAAAACGATCACGATTTCTTACGAGGTTTACTTTTGTTTTCAAACAATTGGAATCAAGTATTGTGATGGAGCCCGTCGATTTGGAATAAACAAATTTAAAAAAAAATAAATGGTTTATATTACTAATAATTGTTCAACTATTGTGAAGAAGTTTATCGATTTGGAAGAAATTAGATTTAAAGATGATTTAATTGAAACTTTTATTCATCAATTTAAACGGCCTATCAAGCCGCCATTTTTTTTGTTTACATTTTTACGTAAGAACGTGCTAAATTCATCAAGCACGGGAAATAGCAACCACACAGAATTAAGGAAATTCCTTACTTTTGGTAAGCATTTCTTACGATTTTGCTCTGTTTGACAAAAAACGAACGCACATTCGAACATTTCTTATATTGAAAAAAATTGGTTAATTATGGTAATCAAATATTTTTGGTTACGAGCTTAATGACAAAAATTGGTTATGTTACTGAAAATATTTTGTTAAACTCGATTTTTAATCAAATGTTAAGTTTCTCTAACTAATCGAGTTTCGTTAGAGAAGTTTGTAAGAGGAAATAAATGAT
>JABUQX010133742.1:15000-18390 GCA_015478945.1 Trachelipus rathkii
ACATGCTTATCAATTGGTTTTTCCTCCAAATATTGCTATCAGCCTCCTTCTCTCTGGAAAAAGAAATCAAAAAATCAACTTATGAAATACACCCTGGATTCATAGTAAAACAGATAGGGCAGACTAAATTCATAACAAGCTATTTAGAAATCCATACAGATTTAAGATGTACAAGAGAAATATACCAACAAATACAAAGGATAGTAAGCAAAAATAAAGATTTAACATCTATTTATATTCCGTACTTGCAAGAAAGATTTAAAAGTAGATTTCACTCAGATGTAACTAATACTTCCCCAGAATTAAATTATATAAAATTATTACTAGATGAAAGTCAAAAGAAATTCATAACTTTGTCGAAAGATCCCTGGTACTATCACATTTAAAATTTCAGCCTTCAGCAAACCCCAGGAAAAGCAAAAGAGGTTTAATGGATATAAGCAATACAGCATTACAATAATTATTTGGAACCGCCACCATGAATGATATTCCAAAGCTCAAAACTAGAATAAACATTTTACAAGATACAAGAACTCACTTCTATAATTTAAAGGAACAAGTACATAATAACACCAACACACTAACAGCCATAAAAGAAAACTTAATAGTCATAACAAAGTATGTAAACTCATCCATATCCTCAATAGAACTACAACAAGAACTCTTAAAGTTAAACATTTACCTCAACCTAGAAAAGGTCATCGCAGACAATATACACCACCTTATTATGACAGTTCAAAACATCTGGGAAACAACGAAAACCCATAACACTCCTTTAAATCTGTATTCATATGACATCATTTTCGAACTCATCCAAAACAGCAGTCAAACCCTACACCACCAACCAATACTTCCTCTAAACCGTGAAAATTTCTACCAATTTCTTACTTTCTCTTGGTCATATATTCAGGGAAATCATCCCTATATATTATCCACAATTATTCCATTCTCAGAAGAAACCCCCTATGAAATTTACATCATCATCCCATTTCCAACCCCTTTCAATGAGACTTATTCTAGAATCATACTGCATAATCCCTATCCTTATTATTTTTTAAAACATAAAACATTAAAATATACTTACAGCACAAGCCTTTCAGAAGACATTTGTAAACACTCAAATGAAAATTATGTTTGTTTTCCTTCAAACCTCATACACCCAATAGACTATCAAAATTGCATACTGTCAGCCATACTTTCTAAACCCAACACTACTTATTGCAACTATAATGCCTACCCCTATAATTACTTAACTATAATGCTTAAGTCGGAAACTACAAACTCTAAATCCCTTTCCCTCTCCTATAAGCCATCCATTTCTTGCTCTATGCCAGATCAGACAAATTAAGCAACTATGCGCCTATTCTCTCTCCCCAAGCGCTGCAACTTGGTACTGCCCCATTATTCTTTTAAGTATCTCACCACACTCTTCCCTGCAGACTAAACTGGATTTCTACTAAAAAGCTCAACAGCTCCCTGAGCACTAGAATACACGCCCATGTTTTCCTTCCCCAATATAATCCTCCTTATCCTCCAAGTTGAACATTGAAAAGCTATACATCCAACATTGGGGATGTCTCACTGGACCAACATCAAAAATTTTACAGACCCAGGAATTAATCAACATCCATTCATTTTCCATATCCGGTTTTTCTATTTTTATTGCTATTCTCTGCATTGGTAAGGAATCTACTATGTCTACCTTAAAACCTCTGTCCGATTCAGGCAGTTCTGAGCCCCTCCGACAGCTCCTTCGGCAGTACCCCACAATATTTCAGTACAACACAAACTGTTGTACAAACGACTCCAATAAACAGAAACCCACAAAACAAATTCACAAATTGTAGTTTTCAATCTCATGTCCAAGAATCCAACCCATATGCAACCATTGCATAAGTCAGAGTTTTTTTTTTTCTGGAAGGAGAACTCTATACCAAAAAAGAATTTTTCGTATAGTTTTAAAGAAAGCATGAATCTACTTTCTTATCACATATTTTCTTTTTTTCCCAGATATAAAAAAAAATCAATAAGAACAAAAATATATAATGATACCCCATAATTTTAAAATTTTCTCATTCGTCTAGAAACATCACGTGATCCCCCTCAAACTCTTCTCCCCCATCTATCTGATAAATCTCTTTCAGAGTTGCCAATAAACGAATTTTCATATTTTCATTCCTAATTTTTAATTTTTGTTTTGATCAACAATTTTTAATATCTCTTAGAATCTCTATTTATAAATCCTTCATTTAACACCCTCTAAACTGATTACATCAACGAAAAGCTCACTAAATAAATTACCATCAGTTTTTTTGAGCACTAACATCTTCGCTAAAACGGAATATAATCCCTCCTTCTCTCTCCCCCCCACCCCACTCTCCTCCACAGCAATCGGCTAAGTTTTCTAAGAGCATGACTTTTACCAAAAGTATTATGGCTTGTGTTACTCCGTTTTATTCTCATTTTGAATTATAGCTGGCACGAGTAGTATCACTATGAATAAAGAATTATTGAGTAGATAGCGTGTATCCATATTACCTTCAAGGCTTGAATATAAAAATCATGGAAGCGCCGTGAAATATATATATATATATATATATATATATATATATTTATATATTTAGATATATATACACATATAATATATATATATATATATATATATATATATATATATATATAAGAACACTATTTAAATAATTAGACTTTTAAATTTTAGAAATGAGAGGAAAATACTACAAAGCTTAACAAAAGGGGCAATAAATTTTTAAGTTCAGTGATATCAATAATTAAAACTATTGTTCTAGTATATGCTTCACAATGCCCTGTGTACAATACCTTCATGACGGTATGGTGGATCCAACAGGCAACTTAATACAAAAATGTTCACTAATTTGGAGTACACTAATCAAAGATGTGAAGCTCAATACAATGTAAAGTTGAAACCGCAAAGGTTCTCCTCACCCCAAACCTTAAAAAAATATAAACAACTAATTGGAAAAGCTATATAACTAAATTGTTCAATATGTTTTCTGTATGGCAAATAGTTACTAATTTATTAAAGAAACAAAAATTGGAAATTCATACCTCTAGAAATTTCGAGTATGATGTTGACTTTGCAAGTATACCAGTTAAAATAAAATCGAATGAGTTCTAATCAGTAGTACAGACCAATTGTTCTTGAATAAATGAAGCCTAAATAACAAAAATTGTTTTGGTAGAATACTTGAAAGCAAATCATTGGTCAATTCAATTATGGTGATTTCTAAACAACAGTTTTTATCATACCTACTTCAATAAATTCCCAGTTGTAGGTAATATTTCATGCATACATTCGAAAGAGCTTATTCTGAAACAGGAAAGATCGTGAAGAAATTTTGTACTATACAT
>JABUQX010133743.1:0-12500 GCA_015478945.1 Trachelipus rathkii
TGCCCGTGAGCGGTGGTGCTAACTGTAAAAAAAAAAAAAAAAGGAGAGGGAGGAAATGTAAGAGATTATAAGTAGGATAGCTCAGTATGGGGAGCAGTAAGAGCAGTGTATCCCTACTGAAAGATAGACAATGCGTGGAGGTAAAATAGGTGATATATTTGAAGGTGTGTTAACACCGATTTTACTATATGGAGCAGAGACATGGAGTACGAAAACAAGAGAGGAATAGTAGAATGCAGTCAGCGGAGATGGTACGTTTTAAGAGTGCTAATGGGAAAGAACTAAGAAGAGAACCAGACAGAGAAACGAAAGAATAATAGAGGAGGTTGGAGTGAAGAGTCATTATGAATAGATAGATCAGCTAATTGAGGTGGTGGGGTACTTGAGGGGCATGCAAGAGGGGAGAGTGGCCAAGAAGAGATGAGAGTGGAGACCGGAGGAAACGAGACCAAGAGGAAGACCAAGGAAGACATGGATTACCGTCGATTCAGGAGCTGAGGGAAGATGGAGTTTTGGAAGATAGAGGAAGATTCAAAAGAGTGCTGGCCCCGGCTGAACAATGTCTTGACTCTTATACCCTTTCCTGGGACGGTTGTGAAAGTAAAAAAAGTTGTATTATATATATATATATATATATATATATATTATATATATATATATATATAATATATATTATTATAATATTTATATATATATATATATATATATATATAGTATATATATATATAAAGAGGTTGTAAAAAGTAAAAAAGTTTGTAAATATATATATATTAATAATATATATATATTATATATATAATATTATATATATATATATATATATTATATATAATATAATATATATAATTATATTTATTTATATATATATAAGTATATATATATTATATTATATTAATATATATTATATATATATATATTATATTATATATATAATATTATATATGTATTATATATATATATTTATTATATTATATATATATATAATATTAATATATATATATATATGTATATATATATATATATATATACTATATTATATATATATATATATATATATTATAATATATATATTTATATATATAGCTATATATATATATATATATTTATATATTATTATATATAATATATTATATATATATACATATATATATATAATATAATATATATATATTATATATATATTATTATTATATATATATATATATATATATATATATATCATTATATATATATTTATTATATATATATATATATATATATATATATTATAATATATATAATACATAGATCTAATATATTATATATGTCTATATACAACTATAATAATATATATTATATTTTAATATATAATATATATATATATAATATATATATATATATATAGTTCAGGGCAGGTGGGCAGTAAAACGGTTACATGTAAACGGCGTTACGTTAAACGGGCGTTACAATTGTAACGAGTAACGGTAACGCTTCAAACGATTTTAAAATGTAACGATATAACGGTAACGCTACCCTTTTTAAAAATTGTAACGGTGTTTTTCCGTTACTCGTTACTCGTTACATCCTACACACGGAACTCCACTGTGTTAACATTTTTTTTTATTTTTATGGAAACGAATTTTAGTTTTTCCAGATTTTTAAATATATATACATATATACTATATATATATATATATATATATTATATAATTATATATATATATATATTATATATATATATATATATATATATATATATATAATATATATATATAGTATATATTATATATTATATATATATATATATATCATGGGTTGGGTTCAAGTACAAGTACTTGTACTTGTACTTGTACTTAAGTACATTTTTTGGAGTACTTGTACTTGTACTTGTACTTGCAGTTTCTAAAACCACTGTACTTGTACTTGTACTTGTACTTGAGCCTTTTGTACTTGGTACTTGTGCTTGGTACTTGCAAATACTTTTGGCATTTTTAACTTGCAAATATTTTTTATTTTCTTTTTATCATTTTCCTACGTATTGATATTATTATTTTTATAAAATGTAATCTAAATAATTTCATTTATGATTTAAAGTATGTCATTATTATATATATATATATAATTATATATATATAATATAATTCTTAATATATATTATATATTAATTTTATATATTTTAAATACATACATATATATATATATATATATATTATTATATATATTATTATATGCAAATTAACAACCATCTTTTTCTCCCCAAGACTGGGGGTAATGTGCGTACATGTACCAGAAACAGAAAGTAGTAGAAGAATATAACACAAGTCGAAAAGAAAGCCCAGCTTCCTCCCTTTTATACTATTAGTGAACTCGTCGCAGTCAGAAAGTCCCCCTTAGAGCTTCACGGGACCGCGACGGATCCTCATTATGGCAATCCTCGCCTAATGTGGGGTTCATCCTTGGCCCCAGGTGGGCCACACACACCTCACAAAACCTGCCATTTACTCCTATTATGCACTTTTTTCTCGCTCCTGGCACAACTCACATTTCACTCATCCAGATATTCTTTTGCTGACCCAATCCACTTTTTCTTCGGTCTCCCAGCCAGTCGATTCCCAACACACTCACCACTATACATCCGCTTAACCAACCGACTATCATCCATTCTTTCCACATGACCAAACCATCTAAGCATACTTTCATTTATTCTCTCATTTATCCCTTTTTTCATACCATAACAACTCTGAAATACGACCGTTATTCCTCATTTTTATCAAATTCTTTCTCACACCTAAACAAGCCCTAAGATTGTCCAATCTGAACACATTGTACTTTAAGATCTATACCTCTTATTCCCAGACCCTAGTCTTACTACTATAATTAACACAGGTAACAACTTACCATCAAGCAAAGACCAACTAGGGCACTCAAGACTTAGTCTCTTTACATCCCCCGCTAAGGATTTAATTGCACCACCTACTTCCTGCAATTAACAACTTACCTACTATACACTCGGCATCATCTGTTCCTTTTGTTCAACATATATATATCCTAAATATTTTTAAACTCAGTCACTTGTTCCAGCTGCTCACCATCTAGCATAACTTTACTCCGAGGACTGTCCTCACTCATAACCATAACCCTTACTCTTATCTAAGTTTACTTTCAACCCATCCTTTAACACACCCTCCAAATCTTTCTACCAATCCTCTCAAACTCTCTTCAGATTCACCTCACAAAACCATATTTATAGGCATATAATATATATATATATATTATATATATACTATATATATTATATATATATAATACATTATATATATATATATATTATATATATATATATATATATATATATATAGGCGAGATGTGATTCATTGGATTTGGAAGTTGTATAACAAAGCGTTTAATGGAGGGTATAGTTCCGAGGGAATGGAGGAGAGCAATAATAGTACCTTTTATATACGGGTAAGGGGAAAAAGGTAACTGTAAGTATTATAGGGTATTTAGTTTTTACGTGTTTGTAGGGAAAGATATATGTTGATATTTTGGTCGAAAGAGTGCGTCGAATGAGTGAAGAACTAAATTTGGGGAAGAATAAGGTGCATTTAGAAGTGGTGAGGATGTGGGGATCAAATCTGTACATTGAAACAATGATTGGGATAATGAGGGATTAGAAGAAATAAATTGTAATTTAGGATTTAATGGATTTTGCAAACAGGCGTAATATAGGATTAAATAGGGAATCTATGGCAGGTGTTTAGTGATATGGTGTTGGTAGTAAGCTCCTGAATAGAAATCAAAAAGTTATGTTGACGTGTGAAGCGGTGTAGAATAAATAGGGTCGAAAAGGGATTATTTTAATAATTAATTGCCGAGTGAGACTGGATGTGGTATGTCTCCTTGGCAACCCATTCTGTATATGGATGAGGTTATGAAAGAATTAGAGGTAGGGGTGACAAGGATAGAGTTGAATGATGGAGAAATGGATGAGAAGTGGAGGAATCCTACCAAAAAAAAACAAAAAAAAAAAAAAAAAAAAAAAAAAAAAAAAAAAAAAAAACTATTATATGAGGATGTATTTGTTTTGTGTGTGGCGAATCTGAAGAGATTTTGAGAGGACTAGTAGAGAGATTTGGTAGGGTGTGTAAAAAGAAAGGTTTGAAAGTAAACGTAGATAAGAGTAAGGTTATGGGTTGTGAGTGAGGACAGACCTCAGTGTGAAGTTATGTTAGCAGCTGGAACAAGTGTAAAAAGTTGTCTGCCCAATTTAAATATTTAGGATATATGTTGAATGCAAAAGGGAGCGGAATGATGCACGAGTGTAGTAGGTTAAAATTGTGATGGCACCAAGGTGCTTGGTGCAGTATAAATCGCTTGGTGGATGTAAAGGACTAAGTGTTGAGCGTGCGCTAGGGTCTTACATGGGAGGGTATGTTGTTTACCCGTGTTAATGTATATGGACTATGGTCCTGGAATAGAGGTATAGATTTAATTACAAATGTGTTCAGATGGACAATCTTAGTGGCGTGTTAGGTTGTGAAAATAATGATAAAATGTGGAATGACTATTAGAGAAGTTGTTATGTGTGGAGATTGGGAATAAATGGAGAGAAATAAATGAAAGGTACGGTTGAGATGGTTTGGTCATGGTGGAAAGTATGGATGACAAGACGGTCGTAACGGAATGTATAGTGGTCAAGTGTGTGGGGAATCCGACCCGGATGGGAGACAAGAAAAGTGGATATGAGTCAGAAAGGAATGCCTGGAGAGAAGAATGTGAGTTTGGCATAGGCAAGAAGAAAGGTGCATAACAGGAGTGAATGGTGGGTTTTTTGTGAGGAGGTATGGTTGTAGCCCACCTGGGCCAAGGAATGAACACCACATTGACGAGATGTCATAGTTTGAAGGGTCAATCGCGGACCCGTGAGCTCTAGGGTGGATTTTTTCTGCACTGCGACGAGTTCTCACTAATTGGGTATAAGAGGCGGTACGGCTGGGCCTTTCTTTCTACTTGCTTTCATATTCTTCTAACTATTTTTATGTTTCGGTATATGTTTACGACACCTTGGCCTCCCGTCCTTGGGAGATAAGATGGGTGGTGGTGATGATGATGACTGATGATGATGATGATGATAATATATATATAATATATATATATATATATATATATATATATATATATATATATATATATATATAATATATATATATATATATATTATATTATATATATATTATATTATAATATATATATATAAATATATATATATTATATATATTATATATATATAATATAATATATATATATAATATAATATATATATATATATATATCTATATATATATATATATATATAGTATATATTATATATATATATATATATATATCTTATGGCGAGTTTTCATAAAGTATTTGTACTTGTACTTGATACCATGTACTTGTGTTCTTGTACTTGTACTTGAACAAATTTTAGAGTACTTGTACTTGACTTGTACTTGAACAATTTTAGAGTACTTGTACTTGTACTTGTACTTGAAAAATTCTAGTTGAACCCACCCTGATATATATATATTATATAATAATATTTATATATATTATATATAAAATATATATATATATATATATATATATATATATTATATAGTATATATATATATCTATATATAAATATATATATATATATATATATATTATATATATATAATATATTATATTATATATATATTATATATATATATATATATTATATACATATATATATATATTATATATAATATATTATATATATATATATATATATATATTATATAATATATATATATATATATATATATATATATATATATATACTATATATATTATATATATATATATATATATATATATATAGTAGTCACCACCACTCACGGCCAGAGCCCTATTCAGGGAGGGGGTATTGCACGCCAAAAGCTCACCAACTAGCGCAAATTACGCAGATGAGCCCAGACGCAGGCTTTAACACCGTGAGGGAGATTAAATTCAGAGGGAAACACAGAAGATGGAAGAGAGTTTCACAGACAGAGGTGGCAGGAAGAAGGAAGCACCGCAGCTAACTAGACTGGAGTTCAATATCCAACACAACACTCATGCGGCAGACCCAGAGCACCCCTGTGCTACGAAGGGCGTCGTAAAGGTTGTGGTAAACGCCGAGTGGTAAGCCCTCGAACACCTGCCGCTACAGTACCTATAGAAAAGGATAAAGCACCAACATCGCGCCGAAGAGATAGAGGGTCAAGGGAACTGGAAAGTAGAGGACAGTTTATAAGCCTTTTGGCCTTTGACTCGACTCTGTCAAAGCCGGGTGAAACCAAGAAGCCACCCCCGCCAGCATAATAGAAGTACTCATAACAAGGGCGGAATGAGACCCTTGTATAGCTTGGAGTAACTGAGAAGAGGAAAAAAAAGTCTGGCAAGTCTAAACAGAACTCCCAGTTTCCTTGAGGCCGCCCTAGCAAACGTTGTGATTGAGGTTTCCAAGACCATTTTTTTTGTTTATGTTAAGTCCAAGAAAATTTATATATTTCACAGGAGAGACGAAGAGAAGCGTCAAAAAGAGATAGGAAAAGTTAGAAGGTGTTTTGAGAGGGAGATTGCAGAAGTTAGGTTTTTACAGAATTGAAATTTACAAGGTTGAGACGCAGCCACCGGAAATTCTATCCAGATCAGCGAGAAAAAGAATCGTAAAGATTAAGACGAGAAGGCAATTCTAGAATAAAGAGGGAGCCAGAAATTGAAATGAGTTGAAAGAAATGAAGGGTCGATCATCGGAATACGAGTGGATAAGAGTTCGATGTGCAGGTGAGAAGTATCATTAATGGAAAAAGTGGAATAAAAGTAGGAAGATAGAGGACCAATGAAGGAACACAACTATTGAACAGAAAAAGAAGAAGTCGCTCCATCAACCACAGCCCATATTAAGCGACTTGAAAGAAAGCTAGACATAAGTAAGCAAAGAGAAGGGAGGAAACCCAAAGGAGGGGAGCTTAGAGAGCAGTGACGCGTGCCATAAAACCGGTCAAATGCTTTGGTATGTCCAAACTCCACCACGCAGTCTCCCGTAGTTCCTAAGAGTGGAAAACCATAATCGATTAAATAGGAAAGTATATCGCCAGTAACCTTGAAACGCAGGACGCTAACCGCAAAGCCGTAACTTGGCGATCGGAAAGAAGAAGATGAGATTCCAGGATGGTCTAAAGACTATGAGAGGTTGAGAAGGGTTTTCAAAGATCTTATAAGAATACAAGTGAGAGCTATAGGCGATAGTTAGAAGGATAGAGCGCTTCCTTTTTTCGGAATAGGCTGGACATGTGCGTGCTTCCAAAACTTGAGGGAAAGTACTGTATTGAACATAGGAGAATATAGTTCACAGGAGCGGGTCAGCACGTAAGCACATTCCTCTAATTACTTCAAGGACCAGCCTCGGATGTAGACAGACCTTTAGGTAACAGACCCCGGAAACGATTTTGGACCAGGAACTTGAATAATGTTTTTAAGATTAGATGCGCTACGCTTAATATTGCGACGCATGGTGGAAAGGAGGAGGAGATCCTGGAGATGATGAGGGAGAGGAGGATCGACGTGATGGGAATGGCAGAAATGCGAATGAGAGGAGAATAGAGAGGAAGAGATATGGGAGAGGATATGTACTTGATATTAAACTGGGTGAGGAGGGAATGCAAGAAAGCAACTAGTAGGCTTCATATAGGGCCGAAGATGGTCCCGTTCATCACAGACTAAAGAAGTCTTACACGAAAAACTTATAAGATGCACTTTTAAAATCAAGGCAAAGAGGTATTCGCCTCAACAGGGACACTCGGAAGAGGAAAAAAGACAGTTTCATGGGAAATGTTGGAGGAGAATGTAGAAGACGGAAGAAAGGGAGGATGTACTGTTTCTGATTGGAAATTTCAATGCACGAGTGGGAAGAAGAGACGGGGTGGAGACAATGGTAGGACAGTATGGAGAGGAGGTAAGGAATATTGAAGGAGAGATGCTGATAGATTTCTGTCTGAGGAAGGGATTGAAGATCATGAATGGTTTTTTTTTCAACGAAGGGACTCAATAGGTTCGCAAGGTATAGATGGAATAATATCACAGGAGAATTCGATCAGAGATCTATTATAGACTATATAATATCATCTGATAGTAGGATAATAAGGAATGTTAAAGTAATACCTGGAGTAACAATGGATTCAGATCATAGATTGTTGATGACGGACCTGGTGTTGAAGGCAGAAAAGCTGTAGTATAAAGAAAAGAGAAATGTGATTAAAGTGGAATCACTGAAGGTGTGACCAGATAAGGGAATATATTAGAAAAATAAATGAAGACTTAGAACAATTAGAAGGAGTAGGAAAGATGGAGGAGATACAAGAAACGATAAGAAGGGTAGCAGAGGAGACTCTAGGCAAAAGATAGGTAGGAGGAACGAAGAAAAGACACACAAAGTGGTGGACTGAAGAAGTGAAGAAGGCAATAAAGAGGAAAACGGTATTGATGAAAAGGTGGCTGAAAAATAGAACCGTACAAACAAGGGCTCAATATGTGGGTATGAAATGAATGAAGCAGAGAGAGTGAAAAGAAGAGTAAAAGAAAAGGCAGCAAAGAGAGAGGCAGATGGAATTGGATGTGAGGGCAAAAATGAAGTAGATTTTTAGACTGGCAAAAAACATATAGAGGATCAAAGAGGAAAGTGTGCAACATCAAGTATAAGCAGGGAGAGGTTTTGGTGAAATCAATATAGACACAAACAGGAGATGGACGGAGTACTTCAGTGAACTGCTAAGTTGAATGAAAAGGGGGAGGAGAGGGAAGAAGAGAATGTGGAGGGGAGGAAGATCGAGGATGGGGAAGGAGATAACCTACTATGGACAGAATTAGAGAGGTGGGCTCTGAAAAGCGATGAAGAACGGTAAAGGCACCGGGTGAAGATGGGATACTCATAGAATCGATAACAGAGGGAGGAGTGCAATAAGAAAGAAGAATTTTTGAACTGTTATAGATAGGGTCGTTGGACAAGTGAGTACAAGAAGATGGGGAAGAAGTCAATTATAGTGCCAATATATAAGGGAAAGAAGGAGATACAAAAGACTGCAAAACTACAGAGGAATTTCCTTGTTGAACCATCTGTAGCAAAAACATATGAGAGAATTTTAGAGAAAAGGTTAGAATAGTAGTAGAGCCCAGACTGGGGGAAGACCAGCACGGATATAGAAAGAACAGAAACACGACGGATCTCTTGTATCGCTCTGAGAATACGTTGAAAAGGTATGGGAATTCAACAAACGAGCATATATACATAGCTTTCATAGATCTGAAAAAAGCTTTCGATTCAGTGCCTAGAGAGAGACTTTGGGAGGCTTAGGAGAGAGAATTATGCAGTGGGTAGAAAGTTGAGAGAAGCTCTGGAGAGTTTGTACAGAAATAACAAAATGTAATGTAGAAGAGAATATGAGAATAAGCCAATGGTTCGGGTGAGAACAGGGGTTTAACAAAGAAGCGTGTTGTCACCAATTTTTTTTGTATCGTATCTGGATGTAGTGATAAAGAAAGTGAGAGAAGAAATAGGAGATTTGGATGGTGATATTTTGGCATATGCGGATGACTTGGCGTGCCCTGGAGCGAAGAGGGAGACAAGTTTTAAGAGAGGTAGTGATATGTTTTGGCCATCAGGCTGAGAGAGGTCGGCTTGACTATAAACGCAGAAAAGATGGAGATCATGGTGGTCGTAGAAAAGAAGGAGGACGAGAGTTGAGAATAGAGGTGGAGGGGACTGAGATAAAAGCATGGTGGAAGAAATGTAAATTTTGTGTGGAGAATTTGGAAGAGAGGGAGGAAATGTACAAGAGATCATAAGTAGGATAGACTCGTATGAGGGAGCTGTAAGCAGCAGTGTAAATCCTATCTGAAGAATAGACAATGAGTGGAGGTGAAAGGGTGATCTTTGAAACTTGGTGTTAACATCACGATTTTACTCTATGGAAACTAGAGGCATGGAGTAGGACAACAAAGAAGAGGATAGTCAGAATACAGTCGGCGCAAAGATGTACGTTTTGAGAGCGATAATGGAAAAGACTAGAAGAGACAGACAGAGAAATGAAGAATACAAAAAAAGGGAGGAGGTTGGAGTAGATGGCTACATTGAAATAAGATGGATGCAGGCTAGATTGAGGTAGTGGGACAAACCTGGAGAGGATGGGAAGAGGGGAGAGTAGCCAAAAAAGAGATGGGAAGTTAGTGGAGACTGGAGGAAACGAGACCAAGAGGAAGACCTAAGGAAGAGATGGGAAAGCTCGTGGAGGACTCATTGCAAGAAACATGGATTGAACTGGATGCAGGGAGCTTGAGTGAAGCATGGAGTTTATTGGATGTAGAGGAAAGATTCAGAAGAGTGCTAGCCCCGGCTGACTGGGTCTTGAACCCTTTTGGAACGGTTGTAAATTGGTAATTTTATATATTAATATACTATAATAGTATAATATATTATATATATAATATATATATATAATATATATATAATAATATTTAATATATAATATATATATATATAATATATATATATATTATAATATATAATATATTTTATATATATATATATATATATATATATACTATATATATTAATATATATATATATATTAATATATATATATATATATATATATCTAATTTATATATATATATGAGGCGTAGGCAGGCACTTCATTTAGGGGGAAGTCAAGGTTAAGTGATATATATATAAAATATATATATATAATAATATATCATATATATATATAATATTATTATATATATATATAAATATTATTAATATATTATATATATATAATATATATATATTATCTATATATAATATATATATGCGTGTGTGTGTGTGTAATGTGTCTGTGTGGGTGTACGCTAGGATTGATTTTAGGAGACTAGAAAAGGTTGAGTGATTTATGTCCCTGCTCACACTGATCAATAGACGGCGTGGGTTGGTTAAACTCCAGATTTTTCCTTTTTAAAGGCTATAAAATTATAATATAAAAAAGTTATTTCGGTTATAAAATAAATAAATACAAATCTACAACAGTTTTAATTAAAAAAATTTATGTGTCACGAGGTGAGTAAAAATAATATTATATATAATATTTGAGTATTTGAGAAACGTAAAGTAATATTTATGGGGTTGGCGAGTACTGAGTCCTGAATGGTAACTAATATTAAATCTAACTAACATTAGACGCCTTGGATTTTCAGCGAATTCTGCAATTACATTGGTTTCCAATTCGGGGGGGGGGGGGCGTTTTACGCCCCCCACCCCCGCACCACCGCCACAAAAAAATTAAGGAATCAAATAAAGAACAAGCGATCAAACGTAACTGCGGAATAATTAGTGAGAGGAGAGAGAGGTCTGATAAAGATAAATAAGTATAGGTAAGTTAAAACGGCACAGAGGAGGGGTAGCGGTGTGCAAATAAGAGACAATAAAACTAGAGAGAGATAAGGTGATAATAAAGAAGGAGGATACGGGAAAAGGGGAACGACCGAAAGAGATTATGTTAGATTATATTATAAATATGTAAGTTATTTAACTAAATATTTCTATGATAACTACATACCACATAGATCCATTAACCTGTCTTCGTTTATTGTGTTTCTTAGCCAAGTATTTACTCCTTCAAAGAGTGCTAAAAGACCTTTCAATGGTAACTTGTTAAACACGGTAGCACAAGTGCAATTAATAGACAGGTTTTAATTTGAGGAAAAAATGGATTGGCTTCTTTAATGACCGGGAGAGCGGTGGGGCCATGTCGTTTCAAAAGTCTTTCAAACTTTTGCTTTTATCCCATTTTTTTAATCCAGCCACTCCATTCTTCAAAGAACATTGAAATAGAATTTCTTGAAGAGTACTTTTAGTATTTCAACAATTGCTGTTGCATTAGATAGGCTACAGGGTGATAAAAGCTGTTTTTTATGGAACTTTGCTTCCAACATTACAAGTGATTGAAAAAAAAATTTAATCGCTTAAATACGTCTCTTCTCTACTTGGAAATGTTCATCCTCTTCTTACAGCATTAGCTTCAGGTCTCGAGAATAGATTATTTTTTTCCCCGGGAAGAAAGTTTTCCTTTCCTTTAACCTATAAAAAAAAAGTTTTTTTTTTTATTTGCATATCATCGGCCAACACCGCAGTTCTGGCATCTATTTCTAAATCCTAACCACACATAAATGGCTGCGCCAAACCCCGAATATAATAACCGACGAAAATACGGAAAAAGTATCAGGCAATGCTAAATTGTGGCTGTCAGAAATAAGGTTCAAGCAAATACATCTCAAGAGCATAACAAGGTAATGGATTTGGCTGTAGGTAGCAGTCCAGATGACTTTTTTAAATACGAGAGTTTGGCATCTACATCACCCGCGTCATATGAACTAGAAATAGAAGTGCTTAAATACCTTACGGATAACGACAGATCCCTAGTCACTTAATAGGTATC
>JABUQX010133743.1:15000-30000 GCA_015478945.1 Trachelipus rathkii
TTGGTCTAATATTTGGCTTTTGCTACGCCCAATTTTCACCCCCCTAAAAATGGACATAAAATTCGGAATTATCAGCCGATTTTGAACCTATAAACACCAAACTGTAGATTTTTTGCCCTCTAAAACGTTGTTTTCTGGTGTTTTTCTGTCAGTAGTCATTCTTTCAGAATATTCAGTTTTTGAAACCCATGTTTTTGACATTTTTCGTATTAACTCCCAGAATTTTTTTTTGAAATAACTTCAAACTTGAGATATGCATAGATGGGATCATTACCTGCAAAGGTCACGAAGTACTTTTTCGATTTTTTGAGTTTTGGTGCTCAGCGTTGTCCAATTTCTAAACCACTTTTTTGGGATTTTAAAATGAAAAATTGCGATAATTTTTTTCCTGTTCGGGCGAAGTGGATGAAATTTTCAGGGCATATATAATCGAGAGAGATGCCAACAATTTGTTACTTAAATAATTTCTGTGTATATGCATTAGCTTTGGATTTGTTTTAGGAACAAATTTTCAAAAAAAAATATTTCGGAAATTTTTTAAAAATTTCTTTTGAGTATACAAAAAAAATTATCTAAATAAAAAAGATGGATTTTGCCCGATTATACAAGCCCTAAAAATTTGATGTTGATCGGATGAGTAAGAAAATTAATATACTCAATTTTTCACTTTTCCGAAAATTGAAACGTTTGAAAAAGTGAAATATTGAGATACTTTTTTTTCTGCCTGTCCGATCAGCATCAAATTTTCAGGGCTTGTATAGTCGGGCGAGATGCATCTTTTTTACTTAGCTAATGTTTTTGTATACTCAAAAGAAATTTTGTTAAAAATTTCCAAAAGTTTTTTTTTTAAAATTTGCTCCATAGAACAATCCAAAATTAATGCATATACAAAGAAATAATTTAAGTAAAAAAATGTGCATCTCTCCCTACTACATATGCCCTGAAATCTCATCCACTTTCGCCGAACAGGAAAAAATTATTGCAATTTTTCATTTTAAATAATCCAAAAAAAGTGTTTTTGAAAAATTTGAAACCCTGAGCACAAACTCAAAAAAATCAGAAAATGGTATCTTCGTTGAACTTTTGTAGAATAATGGACCGATCTATGCATATTTCAAGTTTGAAGTCATTTCGAAAAAAAATTCTGGGAGTTGATTCGAAAAATGTCAAAAACATGGGTTTTAAAAAATTGAAAATCCTGAAGAATGACTACATACACAGAAAAACACCAGAAAACAACGTTTTAGAGGCAAAAAAAGCTACAGTTTGGTGTTTATAGGGTCCAAATCGGCTGATAATTCCGAATTTTCTGTCCATTTTTAAGGGGTGAAAATTGGGCACTGAACTTAATAAATAGTTGCACCTCCCCTTTTAAAAAAAAAATTATTTAAATTTTTTAATAAGAACTGCTTGTATGTTAATTATGAAATCCACGTTTTAACTTCGCTCAATATTTAGTTATTAACTTTTTTACAAATTTAATAAAAAAGCAAGCTTAAGAATTAAAATTCAATTTTATAGCGTTTATTGTTTAATAGAAATTATCTCACATGAAGAAATGTCTATATTTATATATATATATATATATATATATATATATATATATATATTATATATATATATATATATTATATAATTATATATATAAATATATATATATATATATATATATATAATATATATATATATATTATATATATATATATATTATATATATATATATATATATATTATTATATATATATACATATATATATATATATATATAATATATATAATAATTATATATATATATATACTATATATATATATATATATATAATATATATATATATATTATACTATATATATATATATATATAATATATTATATGGGCGTCGCCCAGCTATCCAAGATAAGGGGGGGGCAGCTTCTAACATTTATAGAGCTTTATATATATACTATATATATATAACTATATTATATATATATATATTTATATAATATATTATATATTATATATATATCTTATATATATCTATAATATAAATATATATATATATATATATATAATATATATTTATATATATATATAATATATATATATATATATATCTATAATATTATATATATATATATATATATATATACTATATATATATATATATATAATATATAATATATATAAGAACGAAGACAAAACTAGAAACATTTTTATGGATAATTAAATTAATTAATATTTTGTTAAAAAAAAATTATTTTTTTTTAAAAAAACAATAGAATGTCAAATACAACATGCAATGATGGAAAATTCACAATATAGAGGCAGTTGATGATATTATTAAAAAATTAATTTCCTTGGGTTCAAAGTCAAATTTATCAACTACTGTTTGAAATAAAATAATCTAAATTGTCACAAATTTTCTGTTACACTCATCATGCTGCCCGTTTTAACTGATCGTCTTCCATAATACTTCGAATCCAAGTCCTTGACCCTTCGCCAAGAGTACCTAAGAAGAACTAAACTTGTACTGGTGGTGAATGGCTGGGCGAGTAGCATTATGAAAGCCTTTTTCGTCGACGGAAAGAAAGGTTCAGTCTCCCTTAAGACTTGGGAGACAACAAGATCTTTTAGTTCTTCACTACTCAGTTTCTTGTCCTTCCAAATTTTGTACCAAAATTCTAGCTCTTCTTCTATGCCTTCTAAGTGGTAAAAACTATAAAATGAAACTGCCTTTTCTTTACCTCATCGATTGTTATGAGTAGCATGTGGAAAGAATGTAGATATGTCAATGCATAAGCAGATGTATATTCAGTAGAAAACCGTAAATTCCAAAGAAGAGGTTATAGAATCCAGATACGGAATTATTAAGGATCTCCAGAACTCCGTGGGATTTTGTTGCTGGATGGTTGCTGTGGTGCTGCTGCCTACCAAAAAATTCCGTGGTATATTCATATCAAGTCCCAGTTGCTCGGCGATTTGATTAACCTTCTTTTAACACTTCATCGGTTGTTTTTTCTTCATCTTTCCGATGGCTCCTAACCATTTCCACAATGTGTTGAATGTGCTGCGAGATTTTGACGATATCCAAGGTCTTGAATTGGAGAGCATTTACAACTGGCTCTAACATCGCAGAGTACTTCGCAATCAATATCATAGCCATGATGAATGACGACTTACATGCCGCTGAATGCAACTGAAAAGCGCTTTTTCTTGTGGCGGTATCTCCTTCAATGGAAAGGGTTTCTAATGCTTGCATCATTCGTAACAAAAGGTGCTCCTTAAACACTTGATGGCACTTGTGTTGTATATATATAGTATTATATATATATATATATATATATATATTATATATATATAGTATATATATCTATATATATATATATTATATATATATATTATATATACTTATATATATATATACAAATATTATGCAAAAGTAGGTGAGGCCTAATTAGAAGTCTTGATCTAGTATAGAGAATTAACGATCTACCGAATTTTAACTAAACGTTTAAAAAGACGTTAGAAAAATTTACCCCAACTGACTTCCTTTTAATATATTTATAGTTGTTCCTTTAGTAACGTAGGAAATGAAGACATATGATGTTAGGGCTGGTACTCCAAAACTCTCTGCTCGCAAGAAGTAAAAATTCTAAAGGGGGGCAGCTGCCCCTCCTGCCACCCTGACGACGCCCATGGATATATATTATACTATATATATATATATATATAATATTATTATATTTAATATTATATAATATATATATAATATACTATATATATATATATATATATTATATATATATATATATATACAGGGTGTATCGTTAATATTGCAAAAATTTAGTATGATATTTCTTGCATAAATATAAGATAAAATGTGTCAATAAACATTTCACGAAAACGCCTCGTTTCCAAGATACAAGGTGATGAAACTTTTGGGGACATATCTGATATATTCCATTGCCCGTCCTGTGCCACATTTCAACCTTTAATAATAAGCACAAATATATCCGTAGGAAAGTTTACCTACCTGTTATTACAAGTTCCGTAATCTCGCTTGCATTTAATACTATACTAGTCCGTGTCGCGTCAAGTTCTGTGTTCAAGTGTTGCTAATATTTTCAAAATGAATTACACAAGTAGTGATGTGGCGATATGCCATTTGTTTTACGGTCCTACGCAAGGTAATTATTGCAGCCATGGTTCTATGAAGAAATGTACCACTACTGTTCATCCGCAATCATACTAATGTTTGCAGTCTCCATCTACGTCTTAGAGAAACAGGGAGTTTTAAAAAACTTACCTAATGGAACGGGTCGACCCTTCGCACGGTATCAACTCCAGATGTCGAGAATACGGTTCTCACAAGAACTTTGAAGGACAGTCCACAAACATGTACCAAAAAGATTAGCTGCAACACCATGTAAGTCATTAGATAGTTTTTCAGGGTATTGAAAAATCAACTTCTGTACCCTTATCATATCCAACGAGTGCAGGCACTCGTACCAACAGATTTTCCTACAAGAGTAGCTTTGTGTCGATGGATGCAACAAAAATTGCAGACAATCCTCACCATTTAGCAGAAATATGGTTCACCACCGATGAAGCAAATTTTTCCAGGAGCCATATGGAACTTCCATTAAAAATCACATATGTGCTGATCGAGAAACCCACAGCATAGTTGAAAGCCGCCATCAAACCTGTATGTAATGGGTCGGAATTGTTTGCGACCATTTGATAGGTCCATCTTTTTATACCAGCAAGGCTTACTGGGACGTTTATCGCCATTTATTGAACATGGCTTGCCTACACTACTGGAAGAAGTCCCATTACAATTAAGATCGAAAATGTATTTCATGCACGACGGCGCTCCAGCTCTTTTCGGTTTAGTTGCTCGTAAATATTTGAACACTGTATATCCACGCAGTTGGATAGGTCAAGGAGGTACAGAACCTTGACCTCCGCGGTCTCCAGACCTAATGCATTGGATTTCTTCTTCGTGGGGTCACTGAAACATTTGGTTATACAGCAACAGTTGAAAATCCCGAGAATTAAGGGTTCGCATAATCGCATCTTGTGACATAATTCGGCACACACACGGTATATGTGAACGTGTCCGCCAATCAATGCGTCGCAGAATAGAGGCCTGTATTGCCGCTAGGGGTGCTCATTTTCAACATTTGTTATAACCTTAGTGCACCAGTGCTTCGTACTATTTCTGTTGTATATTTTCTTCTGTGCAGTAATGTATGTATTCTTATAATTAAATAAATTGAATGAATTTGTTAATTACCTTTCCAAATTTAGTTTACTGTTTATTGTAACTTAATGTTTAAATAGGTTTCATCACCTTGTATCTTGGAAACGAGGCGTTTTCGGTGAAATGTTTATTGACACATATTATCTTATATTTATGCAAGGAATATCATACTGATATTTTCGCAAATATTAACAATAACACACTGTATATATATATAATTATATATATTATATATAATATATATATATAATATATATATATATATATATTATATATATATATATATATATTATATATATATATTATATATATATATATATTAATATATATATATATATATATATATATATATATATATATATATATATATATTATAATATATATATATATATATATATATATATATATATATTATATATAATATATATATATAATATATATATTATATATATATATATATATAATTATATAATATATTATAGAAATTATTTTATAACATATAAATTCGATAAAATATCCTTGGCAGAAAAAAAAAAAAAAAAATGAAAAAAAAATTTTTATTAATATATCCCATAACTAATTTGAAAAGACATTTACATGGCTCTAGTAGGGTGTATTTTACTTTTGTAAAAAACATTCGAAAAAGCGGCATTCCCTTTTGGAAGGACTCGGGTTCGGATTCGGATTCGGATTCCAACATTCCACACACACGGATTCGGAATTCGGATTCGGATTCGAACATTTCAACACACACGGATTCGGATTCGGATCCGGATCCGAAGTCGCTGGAATTCGCATCGATTCGGATTCGAACATTTCCACACACACGGATTCGGATTCGGATTCGAATCCAAAAGTTGCCGGATTCGCCCATCACATATATAATATATATATAATATTATAATATATATATATATAATATTATATCTTTATATATATATTATATATATTATATATATATATATATATATTATATATATATATTATATATATAATATATAATAATATATATATAATAAAATACTATTATATATATATATATATATAACACATATATATATATATATATATATATATATATATATATATATATATATATATATATATATCTATATATATATATACTTATATTATATATATATATATATATATATATATATATATCGAGGGGTTTAGGAGCAAGACTTATAAGCCAAAGTTTTATCCCTCATTTTATTGAGTTCTAATTATACCAATCAATTTGCTACCCCTATTGCTAGTAGTGCCACATTCCCGGAGCCAAGATTTCACACGGCTCCTACCCACTATGAGAGGCTGAGCCCCAAAACTTGGAAATGGCAGTAGATAGACAAAAAAAATAACAGAGAGGATTTAGTTAAAGAAGGATACAGAACTCAAGTCGGTTCATGAGCCGGAGCAGTGAGCCGGAGTTAAAATATTAAAACAAACATATAATAGGTCAAGTAGGTATCCTTTTATATGCTATATCGAACTCTAGAATCCGAATATTGAGGGTTTCAGAGCGTCAAGGGTGTTTGAACACCTCCACCTCCGTCATGGTTTCCATAAAAAAAGGACAAATGCATAGAGTGCTTAGCTGAAGAAGATGGAGAAAGGATGAAGAAGAAATAAGAAAAAGTCAGAAACTGAATAGACTCATGATGCGGAGCAATGAGCCGGTGCCAGAGGCGGTCCTGGTGACGGAACCAGAGTTGAAATCTGGCTACAAACATATAATGAGTCAAATTAGGTGTCTTTATATATGTTTATGAAGTCGTAGAACTAAATTTTAAAGTTACCAGAACCCTCGTTTGAGCACCCCCAATAGGGAGGAGTCCCCGAAGAAAAAAAGAAGAAATTAAGGAGAAATGCATGGAATGCATAAGAGAAGAAGACGGAGGAAGGATAAAGAAGGAATTAGAACAAGATAGAGACTGAGAAGGCACATGATCCGGAGCACTGCACCAGTGCCGTTGCGAACGAGCTGAAAGCTGGCTAAAATATATAATGGCTCAAATGAGATATATTTTTTTGTCTCCGAACCCGCAGAACTCGATTATGAAGGTTTCAAGTTCAAAATTTAAAAATGTAATAGCGGATTCATATATATATATATATATATATATATATATATATATATATATATATATATATATATATATATATATATATATATATATATATATATATATATATATATAAATATATATAAATATTTATATATATATATATATATATATATATATATATATATATATATATATATATATATATATATATATATATATATATATATATATATATATATATATATATATATATGTATATATATATATATATATATATATATATATATATATATATATTAGGATGGCTGATATCCGGTTGTGGTCCGGTTATCCTGCCACTGTTTCAATATCCGGTATCCCGTTATCCGGTATCCGGAAAATTTTACCATTATCCGGTTATCCGACCAGATATCTCTACTATTCGGTCGGATATCCGGCTTTTTAACAAAATTTCAGGTGCACACCAAAATGCGAAACATAATAGGTAGTATTTATTCATCGCTGATTATAAAGGTAAGGTTATGAACATCGATTATTACTGAATATTTACTTTAAGTTGTGTTTTGATATAGTTTATGAACTGATGATATATATGGTTATATATATATATATATATATATATATATATATATATATATATATATATATATATATATATATATATATATATATATATATATATATATATATAAATATATATATATATATATATATAGTATATAAGAAGTATATATTTATATATATAGTATATATATATATATATTTATGTAGTAAGATATATAGGTGTTATATGTAAAGGTATATATGGCGGTGTATATATATATATAGATATATATATATAGCATATAAGGTGTATAACATATATATATATATATATTACATATAGTATATATATGTTATTATATATATATGTATATATCATCATCATTATATATTGTATTATATTATATTACATACATATATATATATATATATATATATATATTATGTTGAGTATATATATATATATATATATACATGGCATATATATTATTATTATTATATATATATACATATATTATACATATATATATATATGTTATTATATATATATATATATATATATATATTACATATTATTATATATATTATTATACATGCTATATTTAATATTAGTTATGTAAATATATAAATAATAAAAATATGGCATATTATATATGCATATATATATATTATTATATAAAAATATATGTATTTATATGTATATATATATATATATATATATATATACATATATATATTTATAATAGTAGTAGCAAGAAGAAAATGATATAGTGGTATATATATATATATATATATATATATATATATATATATATATATATATATATATAATGAGATATATATATATAAATATATATATATATATAGGTATATAGGTAGAGTATATATATATATATATATATATATATATATATATATATATATATATATATATATATATATATATGATATATGGATATAAATATAGATATTTCTATTTATAAATATAAATATATATTTATATATATATATATATATATATATATATATATATATATTACAAATAATCCACGTTTCAAGGAGGAGACAGAAAATAAAAGAAGGAAGAATCAACCAAACCCAAGCCAAAGGCAAATCTCTCTCAGGTGACCGCAAACTAAGGCTTTTAAGGGAGGAAGATTAAATACAGTTGGAAAACAGAAGAAGGCGAGGAGTTTCACAGAACAGAAGTAGCTGGAAAGAAAGAGGCACCAAAACGAACAAGTCTGGGGTTCTCAATACTCACGCAAAATTCATGCGAGAGCATGGCACCCCTTTTATTGCGAGGGCGACGCAATGGAGGTGGAATACGAGCGGCCAACTCCCCTGAGCATCTACCGCTATAGTACCTATAGAAAAGAGATAGTGCGCTAACGTCACGTAGCAGATAGAGGGTCAAGGGAGTTTAAAGTAGGGGAGTGTTTATTAGTCTTTCAAGCTTAGATTCAACCCTATCAAAAAGAAGGGTGCTCTAGTCCCACTCAATGTGAGAACAGTACTTTATACAAGGCGAATATGCCCTTATATAACTGGAGGAAGGTGCAGAGGAAAAATTCTGCAACCTAGAATAGAACTCTCAGCTTCTTTTGAGGCCACCTTCTCAAAAAATAGAAATATGCAATGTGCCAGATAATTTGCATATTAAGTGAATACCAAGAATGTGCTTGTTAATCAAAGTAGATTGTTACTGTCGAAGGAAATAGGAAAGTTGTCTGAGGGTGTTTTTGAGAGGGAGATGTGGAGAAGTTGAGTTTTAAAGAGTTGAATTTTACAAGGTTGTGGTGACCCCACCGGAAAATCCTATCGACAAGGATAGAATTGGAAAGCTGAAGACGAGAGGCAACTCTAAGCAAAAGAAGGAGCAGATTTAAAGTAGAAGAGTGGAGGGTTGAGTCATCAGTATGGTGATACAGCTAAAGTAGTACAGCTGAGAATTGTTGATAGTGTGAGAATAAAGTTTAGATAGAACGGAACCTTGTAAACACCACAAATTAATAGTAAAGAGAGAGTTTGTTCCATCAATGAAAGCGATAGAGCGATCGAGAGAACTAGACAAGAGTATAAAGAGAAGGAGGAAACCCAAAAGGAAGCGAGAGTTGAGAGAGAAAGTGATGCCAAACCTAACAAAAGCTGTCTTTGATATGTCGCGCCACCACGTGACTCTGATATCCTGGCAGTACATTCATAAATCAGTTAGATAGAAAGTGGCGTCACCAGTTGATTCGAGCTATGAAAAAGCCAAAATGATGATCTGAAAGAAGGAACAGACTCAGATGATCCAGGAAATGAGAGCGGCAAAGAGTTTCAAAGATTTGTGATAGAATACATGAGATTAAAGAGGAAGCAAGGATCAGAGCTATCACCTTTCTCGGGATCGGTTGGACATGATGCGCTCACACTGAGGCGGTTAGTATTAAGGCAAAGAGAGTAGAGCCGAACGAGGTCAGACGCCAGTTTAGAAGCACACTCCCTCAAAACAGGGGGGGAGGAAATGCCATCTGCCATCAGCCTTCCTGAGAAGTTCAGATCCAGATCCAGCGTATACGATCGCGGCAATCACAGGTATAGATGTAAACCTAAGAGGTGAAGGAGTAGGTGGAGGGCAGGAACAGTCTAGAGTAGAATTAGGTGTAAAGGGGAGGTTGGCCCTTTCAGAAGGAGAGTTAGCAAATAGAACCTGCTTCAGATAATAAGTGAGGAAAGGCAGAGTTTATAAAGTTATAGAGATGTTTTGGGAAAACAGAAATTTTTTTTATCTGTAGAATTGGCAGGCTGCTGCACCTTCTTTAGTGAAAGTGCGCTTAGCCTGTCAAATAGTATCCCTTCCGAGCAGAACGAAAATTAGTAAGAGTAATAGGAGAATGAGAGTTTTTCCATGCCCGATACGTAATGTCTCTCTCCTGAATGGAGTGAGAAACAAGCTTCTACCAATAATGGATTTTGGGAGAAAAAGATTTAGTTGAAGATGGAATGAACCTTTCAACCAATAGCGATCAAGGCCTCACACCTTTTTAGCCGAAACCGAAGCATCCTCAGAGTCAAAACCGGATTCATTCCTAAAGAGAAAGAATAAAATAACGCAATTTCCACTTTCATCTGCTATGGATTAAAGTGCCAGAAATTACGTTTGGGGCATGGTGAGCTGCTGGAGAAAAAGTGTTATAATTAAGAGCTACAAGATTGTGGCCGAGTTACTAATAGGAGGAGAAATGGTGTATTTAAAACGAGAAGGAGTAGTGGTGAGATGCTCTATTTAGGGGATTTCAACGTACACCACACTGAGTGGTTAGCAAGATGCATCTTTTTACTTAGATAATTTCCTTTGTATATGCAATAGGTTTGAATTTGGGAATGAAATAAATTTTTCAAAAAAAAAAAAAATTTTGAAATTTTTTTTAAAATTTTCTTTTGAGTATAAAAAATATCTAAGAAAAAAGATGCATCTTGTCCGATTGTACAAGCCCTGAAAATTTGATGTTGATCGGATGAGTAGAAAAAAAAATATTTCAATTTTTCACTTTTCAAATTAAAAAAGTGGGTTTGGAAATTGGACACCGCTGAGCACTGAACTCAAAAATCGAAATGTTCTATGCACTATTGTAGGTCTGGACCAGATGGATACTATCCAATGCATCTCAAAAATTTGAAAGATATATTAAATGTCAAAACATGGATTTTGAAAATTTGAAAATTTGAAAGAATGACTACAGTCACAGAAAACACCAGAAAACGTTTTAGAGGGCAAAAAGCTACATTTTGGTGTTTATATAGTCAAATCGGCTGAAATTCTGAATTTTTATGTCTATTTTTAGTAAGAAATGGGGACCAGTTTACCAAAACATTGATCCTAAGAAAAGAGCATTAGAGAAAGTATTTGTCTGAGATTTTCATGAAATAATGATAGATAATCATGTCCTCAAAGCTATGTAAGGAATGCGTTATGTACCAGCAGCTTAAGACATCTTGCATTTGTGCTTTACCCAGGTATCCTAGAAATCTGCTCATATTTTTCAAGGCTGTTGAAAATCAAGAAAAGTTGGTAATAGAATTGTTGAAGAGATTTACCACAAGTGACGGTTCTCTCGCAGCTTCATTTAAAGTTGCCGAACTGCTCGTCAAGAAAATGAAACCTCATACAGCTGGAGAGGATCTCATTATCTCGGGGTGCAAAATTATCGTTGAAACCATACCAAAATTTCAAAGGTTCCTCTCTAAATACTATTAGCCGTAGAATATCTGAAATGTCATTAAATATAAATGAACAAGTCACAGATGAAATAAAAACTCACCATAAATTTGCTTTACAAATAGATGAAAGTACTGATATTACTGCCAAAAATCAGCTTCTTGGATTCTGTAGATTTATTGATGGTAAATATATCGTGGAGCAGCTTTTGTTTTGCAAAGAGTTGGAAACAACTAGCACCGGCGCCGATAATTTCTCTTCCGTCTCTTCCTATCTCAATAACCATGGTCTTTCATGGAATGACTGTTGTGAAATATGTACTGATGGTGCACCATCAATGACAGGAAAGCATAAAGGATTTATTGCGCCAGCTTTACAGGAAAATGTATCATTGAAAATAACTCACTGCTTTCTGCACAGAGAAGCACTAGTAGGGAAAAATTGTGGTGAGCAGTTCGCTAAAGTTATAAATCAGGTTGTGAAGATGATAAATTACATTAAATCGCGACCTTTGAAGTGAAGACTCTTTGAAAAAATTTTGTGAAATGGATGCACCATATATCTCATTATTATCTCGTGGTAGAGTACTGAACCGCGTTCTTACACTCAAAGAAGAACTAAAAGTCTTTTTTGAGAAAGAGAAACATGATGCATTTTCCTAGGTTGCTGCAAAATGATGATTGGTGTTTACAGCTGTCATATCTGTCAGATATATTTAGTAAACTAAATGTATTAAATACTTTTCTTCAACCAATAAAATGAAAGGTTTCATGAGAAAGGTAGCTTCTTCGAAGTCTGCAATAGAGAAAAGTGATTTTTCAAATTTTTCATCCCTTTTAAAATTTTCGAAATGTAATGGCGAGGAAGCTAAAAGACCTCATTCTTTGATCATTTATCAAATTGGCAAGCATGCAGTAGATAAGCAACTTTCCTTCTCTTCCGTTAAGAATCTTGAGGGATTGTTTCCCCCATTTCACAAGGCAGATATTGAAGAACTAGATTTCACAGCTACTGAAATAGACGAATTTAATGATCTTTGCGCTGGTTTCTTTACTGAAAATTAAAATTGAGAAGACTGACTTATCAGCGGCTGATGGCTTAACATACAAAAGGAGTATCCTAACCTAGTAAAAAAAGCCACAAGTTTCCTTTTCACATTTTCAACAACATACTTTGTAACAAGCTTTCTCCTGCAATGGTCACAATAAAATGCAAAACAAGAAATAGATTGTTGAATCTTCAGGAAAATATGCCTGTTGCGTTATCAAACATCAGACCTTGCATACAATATTTGTGCTCCAAGCATCAAGCACAAATTTCCCATTAATCGATTCTAAACCGCAAACTCCAGCTTTCAAATTTTAGCAGGTATGTTTTATAGATATTTTAAATTTAAAATCTATTATTATTATTATTATTATTATTATTATTATTATTATTATTATTATTATTATTATTATTATTATTATTATTATTATTATTATTATTATTATTATTATTATTATTATTATTATTATTATTATTATTATTATTATTATTATTATTATTATTATTATTATTATTATTAGTTATATTATTATTATTATTATTATTATTATTATTATTATAAAGTGTGCCTCAAAAATTCCACAGCCTTAAATAGGGTGCCGTGAATTACAAAAGGTTGGGAATCACTGAGTTAAGTAATACTTAGAGGGGTTAGAGGAATGGGAGGAGTTCATAGGAGGATTTAATTGTTTAATGTAAATGAATTCCAAAATCTTAAGGTCATTTTCAAAATTAGCTGAATGCAAAATGTTAAAATCAGAGAAGCGGAGGGGGTGACCAGAGTCTGTGTGTGGGAACGGATTGAGGATTGTTCGGGGATAAGTATGGGGAGATTAATGCGAAATGATGTGCCTATGTGTTTATGCATTCTCAGCTGTAGTTGAAGGCTGGTTTGGCCTATATAGCAGGTATTACAATCTGCACATTAAAAAACGTAGACAGCTGAGAATTTCAACAACAACAACAGCATATTTTTATGGGGGAAAAAAAAGAGTTAATGGAAAAGGGGATTTGTAGCAATGAGGTGGGGATGAAGTTGAGGGAAGAAGGTATTAAGGAGTTTGCATAGGTCAAAGATTCATTCACGACTTTCTAATGAACATATTCAAACCACAAAATTCCCCTCCCCAAAGCACCCAAACTTTCAGTTTACATCAAGATCCCTACATTGGCCATTCCTCCCCCTCATTAATCTTTGACCTACGTAAACTCCTTTCTCATCCCCAAAATACATATTTCTTTTTGTACCATCAAACCCACACACATTCCCTATCACCTCTTCCTTACTGGTGCAAATTTTCCCCATTTATCCTTCTTCCAAACTGTTCATTTACCTCTTTTTGCCTTCTACGTATGCACCTTTTTTTATTTCTTTATTCCTCCTTATATAATTCCAAACATCTTTCTTTTGAAACTTCATCATTGGCTTTTAGTACATTAAACCACGCTTCTTTTTTACATTTTACTTTTAACCGCATGAATCACCTCTTCATTCCACTACTCACTGTTAAAATTTTACTTCCTACTTTGAAGCACATCCAATATACTTTTGTAATGCTGTAATAACTGTTACTTCATTTGTTCTAAATTTATCTAGTTTAACTGTTCCATTCAACTGATTACTTAGCGACTGCCTTAATAGATTTCTTTCTTCTCCTTATTACTGTTCACTTAACTTCTCACCTAATTTCCACCCACTTCCTTCCTTATCACCTTCCTCTCCATGCAAGCCCCCACTATTTTACATAGAACAAACATAATGATCCGATAATTCCATTCCTAACTCCCTCACTGATTTAACATCCAACACATACTTCAACATCTCCTTCTTCACCAACACAAAAGCAATCATACTTTTCACTTCGATACCATCTCTATCTACACCAACTCTAT
>JABUQX010133743.1:32500-35562 GCA_015478945.1 Trachelipus rathkii
TAACAATTCTTCTGATTTGGAGAATAATCTCTCTCTCTCTCTCTCTCTCTCTCTCTCTCTCTCTCTCTCTCTCTCTCTCTCTCTCTCTCTCTCTCTCTCTCTCTCTCTCTCTCTACAGATGTTGCTGGCATAAAAATTGTCGAACTAATTTACTTAAATGTGGAAATGAGTTTTTCTAATTTTCCAAAATTCCAAAATATCAGACACAAATGGACTTTTCTTTTCTTTAACATAATCTTTTATTACTCTATTTAGTTGATGAATAAATTCATTTTTATTATCTTTTGTGCTGCTTTCACTCTCAGAGCATTGAAAAATATCCATATTCATTGTGGGTTTCCTCACTTTCCCCTCAGGATTTACTTGAATAGTATCATCACTTACTTCAAATTCTGTTAATTTAATGACTACATTTTTAATTATAATTTAATACTTCGTTAAATTCTATATTAAAAGAACGTTGACATCGTTAATACCAAATTCGTTTTCTATGGCAAAGCACCAAGCACAATTCTACGGAATTCCTAAATTACATAAAAATAACAACCCACTTCGTCCCATTATATCAAATACAAATAGCATAACCTACAAATTATCATCTTGGATTGTACAACAATTAAAACCTCTTATAAGATTTAAGTGTTAAAAATATTCACTTAGAAGAATTTATCAAAGAATAAGAAAATAAAACCCCCCCCCATACACATTACTTTCTAGTTTTGAGGCCATATCAATTATTTACGTCTGTCTCCAACTGATATACTTTAAACCTACTTGAACAATTTATTACAGAAAACAATTTAATTTGGCCTTCCCGTTTCACATAATAAAACAGCTCATTAATCTTACACTACAACATAACTTTTTCCATTTCAACGGCGTATATTACAAGCAAGGACTTTCGGCCTGAGTATGGGATCCACACTATCTCCCATACTCAGTAATATGTATATGAATTAACAGAATTCTCATCATATTTACCCCACCTTATTAAACAATAGTTCTATGACTAGATAAGTAGACGACATTTATTGTATCCTACCACACAATACCAATCCTTAAATTACGTTCAACCCACATTAACTCCATTCATCCTTCAGTCCAATATACAATAGAATTGCCTTCCATTCCTGGATATCACTCCTTTGGTTACATGGAACAACAATGAATTACAATTTACTATATAGAAAACCGACATTTGCACCAAACTATATACACTGGTTATCTAATCATCCCCCTAATACAAAATTATCAGTTTTGTCTTCACTATTTCTCCGTGCCTTTCGTATCTGTTCCCCTCCACTTTTAGCACAGGAAACTAAATTCATCCATAACACCTTCAAATCACTTTACTAGTTTTTCATCACAAAAGCATTTAACAAGTAAAAAAGAGATTTTATAGCACTGCTCCCCCGAAAAATAAAAGCACCTCCTTTTTACCAATTCCTCAATTACCATTATACTCTTTAAAACAAATAGTACCAAATAACATTACCCTCATTCCATCAAACAACATCACCTTAAAAAACATTCTCAAACCCCCAAAACAAAAAGAAAATCTCCCCCAAAGCTGTATATATCATATCCCCTGCAATACTTGTAATAAAACATATATAGGGGAAACTACAGACCTCCATAGAAGAAAATACCAACATACAAATGATCTACACACAGACAGTACGAATTCAGCGTTAACAAGTCATAGACGTATCACAAACCATCATATCAATATTAACAATATAAAAACGATTAGAAATATCACTCATACGAACCATCGCAAAATTATGGAATCCTTTTGCATTTATAATAGTAATAACTACAATAAGCATCCCGGTGAAGTTAAAATAGATTACATTCAAAACGAATATCTGAAAACATCAAAATATTTCAGCAACACCATGAAAAAAATAGCAGACCAACTTAAACACATTTCACCTGATGAAGCAAGAAAGAAATCCCGTTCCTTAGCCTGAAGAGGTCCCGCGTGCCGCGAAAATTAGCTCTCCTTTTTAAAATTTAATAATTAGTGTAAAGTGTATTTGTTTTTTACCCCAGGTACTTAAAAGTTATGATATGTTGTGGATAATAAAGCATAGCCAAAATAGAATCCAATGGCTTTCAATGTAAATATATCACTACGCCATGTTTCTTAAATATATATATATATATATATATATATATAAAAAAATATATATATATATATATATATATATATATATATATATATATATATATATATATATATATATATATATATATATATAGGGGCTCGAATGGAACATTTTATCATTAATAAAAACATTAAAGACCCTAAACAATTCTTGAAAAAAGAGGACGTTTTTCATTACTTTGTTCTTTCAATTTGTAAAATGTGACTTGTGTTAATCTATTATTATTATTATTATTATTATTATTATGATTATTATTATTATTATTATTATTATTATTATTATTATTATTATTATTATTATTATTATTATTATTATTATTATTATTATTATTATTATTATTATTATTATTATTATTATTATTATTATTATTATTATTAATGGTTTAACATTATAGGGCTTCTGCTCCGTCTCCAGCTGATTATCTTGCCATTTCAAATAGCTCCTTCTCCGAACGGATATCATTTTAATATCCGTTCTCCGACCAAATATCTCCACAAAGAATTTAATTTTTTTCCTTAAAAATCTGAATATTTGATTTTATTCAAAATACTTCATTTTATAAGCTATTAAATTATTCGTTTTTAATTTCTTATATAACTACGATAAAGTTGTATAAACATATGTGATAAGTGTTTAATTGTGAGATTTCTTTCTTATAACTGAAAGTTCTTTTTAACAAATCATGAAAGTTTTTAAAATTTAAAATGCATCTGATGTCGAAATTTATTCATATTTATATTTTTGATAAACTTGCTTGCAAGTTATGCTTATATTTTGTTGTTTTAACTCTTAATGTTATGAGTATTAAAAATATTATGATGGACAAATATTTAAGAGAAAATACAAAAATGTTAAATAACAATCTAGATTTCAACTGTACGAAGTACGCCG
>JABUQX010133744.1:0-2500 GCA_015478945.1 Trachelipus rathkii
AGTAGATTGATTAATTCTACCCACAAACAAGAACTCAAATAAGAGGATATAGACCGTCTCTATCACCAATCAGACAAGAGGATTCATATATTTCAGACAGTTCTGAACACGAGGAACAGCTTGTCATTGCAGAAGTACAAGAGGATACTTTGGTAACACCACTTGCAGATGGAACTGTAGGGGAAAATGTGCCAAGTTCTGAAGCACTTCCCAAAGATGATGAGGTAACACCTCCAGAAGAAATAATGGATTTATCAACATCTGAAGGCCCAAGAGATGATAGGAAAGAAGATCCGTCGTATAGACCTCACCAGCAATTCAGAGGTCCGAGGGATGTGGAACCAAGGGTTACAAGAAGCCAAACAAGGCAAAGAGAGCAAGAACCTCCTCCACCTCTACCACCAAGATCACCAAGAACTGATAAAACAACAAAAGAGTCGTCTGAACCAATGTTAAAGAGACCTCCAGTTGTTTTGCCATTAGAGATGACTAGAAGAGGAAATACACTCCACTACTTGCCTCCTAAGAGTTAAAATCTCTTAGAATTGTAAAAAATCTTTTTGTAAATAAATATTTTATTTTATTTTATTTGTGTTCATAACCTTTAGTTTTAAGTTTTTATATTTCTATTACAATATATTACACAAAACACATGTTTACACTTTTCTACTCTTAATTTTTTAAGTATAAGTTTCCATATTTTTATTATGTCCGTTACGAATTCGGATAATTTTTTTTGCCCCCAGGGGTCATTCTTTTCTTTTGAAACTAAAAAACCATAAAAAAATAGAAAAATTTTAATTTTACGTTTCGTAAAATAACAACGTTTATATACTTTTATTTATATACTTTATTTTTATTAGTAACATGTTTTTATTATTATTTTTATTTTAAAAAGAAAACAAAATAAAAATCGAAAAATTTCGTTTTAATATTAGAATAATAAAAATATAATCAGATGGTTTATTTAATATTAATTTTTAATTAATTTTAATTAAGTATTAGCCTTAAGCTATATAATTAGCTTGCTTTTATTTTTAATTTTTATCTTAATATTAATTAGCTTTAGCTATATAATCAGCTTGCTTTTATTTTTTTTTAATTTTGATTTTAATTCAGAATTAGCCTTATGCTATAATTAGTTTTGATTAATATTGATTAGCCTGATCAGCTTTTATTGATATTAATTAGCCTCATGCTATATAATCTTTTAATTTTAATTTTCATTTTAATTATAATCAGAATGTTTTAACATTACTTATCTTTAGTTTTATTATCCAAGATCCAATAAACTTGATTTCATTTTATGAAATTCATTTATTTTAATTATTTGATTTCATTAATTAAAATTATTATCAGAAACATATCAAACTTGATTCCAATTTTTAATTTTAAAATTAAGGTAATTCTAGTATAACCATAGGTAACTTTAAAAAAAAAAAAAAAGAATTTAATACATTTAATTAATTATTTTAATTTTACTTTATTTTATTTTATTTTAATTTTATTTTAATTATTTTAATTTTACTTTCATAAAACGGCGACCTAAATTATTAAATCGAAGTAATAATCATTTCAGACTGTAATGAAAATGTTACGTCCAGTTTTTTCATTACTTCTTTTACCTGCAGTCTTATCCATCTCCACTAACATTAATGAAGAAACAAGAGTACTGCCAGGTATCATTTTGTATCACTCCGGTGAAGTAAGTTTTATTGAAGGATATCTTGACTTGATTGTATCTTTAGAATGCCCATCAGAAATTAAAACCACTATTTATAGAACCATCAAAATGGTAGATACTTTAAAAGATAGATTTTTACCTGCGTTTAATGATAATTTTATTAATATTTCTATAAATCAAAGAGCACATAAATGGGAATTTCAACTCATTAAAATTAGAACTAAAGTAATATCCCTTAAATTAGCTGAAATTAAAAGCTTGCCATGGGTTCACTCACAAACAAGATTCAAAAGAGCTGCTTTCGAATTGGGAGGAGATATACTTAATATTTTATTTGGTACCGCGACTGATAAACAAATTAAATTTTTAAGAAAAAAAAAAAAGATAAATATATTAGGAAACTTTGCGAGTACTTCAAATTTATTAGTTAATGAACTTAAAGAACAATTAAAGTCAAATACCCAAACATTATCAGAATTTCAAATTAACCTACAAAAATTAATTGAATTTCAACACAAATCACTAGCAACCAACCACATACTCAATCAGCTAGGTAGTATCAAATCATTACTTACATTAGTTGAACATTCAGTTAATAGTATTACAATGTTACATCAATTAGTTATCACTTCATTACAATTAGCTAAAACAAAGATAACTAATGATCAACTTTATTCACCCATCTTTTTGTTACCATATATACTAGAAATGACACAAACTACAAAATTACATCCTATCATACCATTAGAAGCGACAACATATCATTCATTTTTGACATACTCATGGACTATAAAATCAACCACTAATCCATTTGAA
>JABUQX010133744.1:7500-15000 GCA_015478945.1 Trachelipus rathkii
ATACCCCCTGATATTTTCACCATGCTGGGATTCGATCCTGGACCATAGCAGATGAGCGTGCAAGTGTTTGACCACTACGCCACGACGAGACAAAAGAAGAACCTGAGAGTACTTCTGCTCAGGGTTGGGAAAAAAAAACCCTTTTTTAAAAAAAAGCCCAGTGGGCCCGTGTTTTTTCGTTTTTTTTCATCTAAAACCCGAAAAAAACGGGGAAAATTGTTTTTTTTCATTTTTCCTTTCCTTTTCAGCAATAACTGCAATTTCATATTAATTTAATTGTTTGTTATCAATTTTGTTAAGTTATTATAAGTTTGATTATAACAGTAATGCCAAAGACACTGGGATCCCGAAGAAAACTAGGAAATGAATGGACTGAAGTTCTGAATGTCTAAGGCACCAGCAAAGTAAAATGTAAATATTACAATTATGCAATTAGCAATAAAATTGAAAGAATAAAAGTGCATCGGAAAATCTTGTAGGTAATATGTAATATTAACTCTGTCTTATCTCAGCCTTTGTCGAATGTCCAAGTTGGAGAGTGAAATACTCTATTCAATGTAATATATTTCTATATATATATATATATATATATATATATATATATATATATATATATATATATATATATATATATATATATATATATATATATATATATATATATATATATATATATATATTTTTTTTTATAGTTAACACCACCGCTCACGGCAGAGCACTAATCTAGGTGGTGTGCCCAATTTTTAAGTCTGAGCAAGACGGAGTCAAGAAAGAACATTCACACTCACACGCCCGACCAGTGACGAACCTGGGTCTCGCGTAGTTGGGCGAGTGCTCTACCGCTGAGCTACCGGACGCTATTTGGTGTTTGATCTATTCCTTCTTGAACTATGCGAAGAAATTCTTCATACGAGCCGACTGCGCCGAATATCCATCCTTCATATGATCTTATATACGTCGCTTTATCCAAACTTCACTGGCCAGAATTACATGATGCATTTTTATATTATTTTACAAGCAAAGTTTAAAATAATTCAAAAGAAATGGGCTAAAAATTTGAGCGCTTCTTCATTTATTTCAGATAATTCTTTTTTTTTTTTTTAACTATGTGAAAAGAATCTAGCGAAAACTTTTGCTGAGCCCACCCTGCCTGCTCTTTATCTAGTGCAGATGTATTTCTTTTCATTTCAAAAGCTTTATCAAAGGTGTTTGTTAATTTACCTTTTTCAATAATAATTCTGAGTCAGTGACCAACAAAAACATTCACACTTTCTGAGATCAGCCCCAACTCAGTTTAGAAGCCTTTCTTCTCTCAGTGGTCTTCAGCTGGCATGCCTTCCAGTTTTTCCTCTCTCATTTTCTTCCTTTCTATATTTTAACATTGAATCCATCTCTTCTGATTGAATAGTCTGAACTGATATTGACAAAATGACACAGTGTTCTCCTTGCTTTATCTTATTTGAGAAAGCTCACTCCTTAACTCACTATTATTATTGATATTTGCCAAACAGCAAAAAGTTTTCTACACAGAGATCCTAGTCTCTGATTTAAATCAAGAGTGGATAATTTATTATGCCAGAAAAGCATATATGGGATGTGTTGACACTCCAAAATTCTCAAAAAGTTAATAAAAGCAGCGATGAAAAACTGTATGTAGAGTACTTGTAGTCCTGTTGTTTGTTTCCTAGGTTCTTCGCATGATTAATACTTCTTGGTTCTGGTAGTCTCAGCCAGCCTAAGGCAACAATGTAGAAAGATCCACAATGATACCTATATAACAGTTTTTCAGCCAAACCGATCATCTCCTGCTCACCCTCTCATCTATCTTCTACACATTTTTATGTAAACACAAAACTCAACATAAACAGATGATGAAAAATGACTGAACATTTTTGACACTTTTTGTAAACTTGCCCCTAGACAATGTACCCAACTTTTTATTTCTTTTCTTTTGCCAATCGACTTTTAAGTTTCTCCTAGTCCTGCTCTTTTTAAGCTTTTATAATAATCGTCCTTAACTATGAATCAAATTGTAAATTTTCAGGTTTTTCTAGAATTAACTTTTCTAAATCTTGTAAATCATCTTTAGGCTTTAGCATATTCATAAATTTTTTACTAATCTTCTATGTTATAATCTTTCTTCTTTTGAAAATTTTGTAAATTAGAAGCAGCAATAATAGAATAAGAGCTAGAATAAGGAAAATTAGAAGCAGTATTAAAATAAAAACTATCCAATGAATATATTTTGAAATTAATGGATGTCGCGTTGTCATAAACTACAAAAATATATCAAGCCATGTTTCTCTCTTCTATGGAAGTATAAGCTCAGGAGGTGCTACATCTATGCTCATCACTACAAATTTTTTTTAATTCGAAATAACAATTATGCACGAATATAATCCTCCTTTATCAACTAAAATCTCGGATTTTGCAAGAGATTTACTATGTATTTCAAATAATGCATCTTAGTCAGGTTTCAGAAGTTTTGTATCATGTAACCAAACAATTTTATAAGGCTTACTTTCAGGTACACTGAATTTAAAGTCACATACCAAAGTATTATTCTCCTTTTTCTTCATGACTTAATATCGATGAAGGCTGCTCCAAAAGGGGGCAAGAAATAGATAAACATCCTCTACAGTATCAGACCCTTCGTCATGGATTCTGAAATCATCATATCGCAATTTCCTTATTTTCTTATTCGATTTTTAAATTTTTTTGTTTCGAGAATGTTACTTTGATCCTATATTCATGCCATCTTAAAATTTTATTGCCACTAATCCGTATTTTCTTAAAAGAGTTCTTGACATATTTCCTAAGAGAATCATCTCCATGTCTCCTTTAAATCCACCAGTACCAAATGGACTTCTTTTCCACCAGTCATAATAATTCCATTCAACTGCTTTCATTTACTTTCTCTAAGTTTTATTTCCAAATTCACTAACATTTTGATGAATATTTTCTTCCATTAAAATATTGTTTAATGTCTCCTAGTTTGTAAATGTTAATTTTTAATGTTTGCGTAGGGGAATACCACCAATAAAAATATCTTTCGGTTAATACGATGGTAGTATCTAAACCTTTGCAACCTCTTTGAAATTACCATTTATTAGAGGAATAAGAACGCTGGCTGACCTAAAGTTTTGTTTATCTAAGTATTTAGATTTTCTTACTTATCTTTCCTACTGTGTTTCTAAAGTCATTGTGTTCCACTAATACAAAGAGAAATTTCTCTCAGTGACGTCACATCTCCATTTTTCTGTTGGGCAACTTATTAATTAATTTAGGCTTTGATTACAATGTTGATGAATATGACATATTCGAATTTTACTGTCGAATAGATCAGCATAAATAATGCTTCTTCTAAGTCGATCAGGCATAAAGAACAATGTACCATTAGGACTGTTAGGTTTGAAATTAATAGAAATTAAATATGGTTTATCTTTGTAATTTATTTTAGGCTGAAACCTTGCGTAGTTATTCCCCCAAAATTTTACAGCAGATATTTCTTTAGAAGAAGAGTAAATTTTGATGTTTTAGTATTTAAAAGGTAATATTCCATCATCTTCCCAAGGATTTACAGACATAGGTATGCCGTTGATTTTAAGATTACTTATATAACCTTTAAATGAATGAGTGTTTTACAAAGCTTAGGATTAGGATACCAATTTTCCAACGAACGTTTAATATTCCATCTAATTGTCGACAGTGCAAGAAAGGTTCTTTGAAATCACATCAAAGTTATCAGTTACTATAATTATCTTATCTGCTGACAACCTTATAAATACTTCAATCCATTAAGATTATTTCATAAGCTGGAAAAAGCTTTAGTTTGAACTTATGTTTTTGCATGTTCGTATATCCAGTAGAACAGATATTTTCCATACTTTCTCTTATTTTGCATTCTCTGTTTGTAAATTCAACGCTGAATTAACCACATTAACTTGTATTATTATTTTGTGCCTTTTCTTTTCGTTTTTCAATCAAATCTATAATATAGTTTGTTACTTTTTTAATTATATCGAATATCTTATTGATTAATAAAACAATCAGATGTACTTCTTCTTATTTTTCCTATCACACTGCTAATGTCTTCTAGTAACAATTACAAATTTTTCTTGAGAAATATTCGCTTATAACAAAGGAGATATTCTTAAGTACAAATTAACTCCAGGAGACTGTTCACCTAATTTGTCATAGGCTAAAAATGAACTACTCATTTAACATGTCTACAGATTTTCACAAAAAAGTATCTTGTTATGGAGTCTCTAAGAACTTTCTTTGTAAATGGATTGCCCCCTTTCTGAATCCTTTGACTCTCGCTTTGACCAAGTGTTCACGCAATGATTTGTGAAGCCACTTCATTAATTTGTATTCCCATATGTGTTTTAGGCTTCTTGAGGTGCTTCATTGGTATGTTCTCAGCAGATTCAGGTTAACGTTATTCAGGTTCAGGTTCATAACGTCTCCGAGCTTTCTTTTTATTTTTTCTTATATAATTAGTATCAATGAACGCCTTTGGCCCTGAATACCATTTGGGAAAAACTTGTCTGTGAATATTTGGATTATTGTGGAGATCTTTAGTAATATCTTTATTTTTGTCGTAGAAGTTATCAAAATCTTAAAACAATTCAGAGTTAGGTCCTAAATATTGGTATTAAGTGTCAGTAAATTTTACTATCAAAAACATACTTGCTTAAAATTTTATTAATACTAATAATTTCTTCATTTTAGCTAAACTTTTGGATCTATTTTTAATAAGAATAACAATGTAGGAACGAAGATTAGAAAAAACACTGGCAAAGCAATATTAAATTTTTTTAAATTTAATTACTTATTTATTTATCTATTTATTCTATTCTTCTATATACTATTAATATTAAACTTACAAATTTTGGAATCTATTTTTTCCCTCTTTTGCTCTGTGAATAGAAAAAAAAGTAAACACAAATGAGAAAAAATATATATTGGATAATTAATATAGAGCTTCACAACTAAATTAACAATATATAATAAAATTTAAGCTTTTATATATATATATATATATATATATATATATATATATATATATATATATATATATATATATATATATATATATATATATATATATATATATATATATATATATATATATATATATAGGATAGAGTAGCGCACTCGCAGCGATGGAAGTACCTTCCCTTGGGCTCATGGTGTGCAGGGTATTTCCCATGACATTTCAGTGCCTACTGGTTCCCCTTTCTCTTTTGAGTTCATATACACACTTTTCTTCCAAGCAACACCTTACAGACATTACTTTATATCCCAATGTGAGTGGGGGAAAGAATTGCCCACATCGTATGTTTTACGTGATGTAGAAAGCGACTAAATTGACAGGGGTAGTTGGGTTAGCTGCCCACTACCACTTATCTCTTACTAGGTATGCTATTGCAGGCCTCGGGCAAGGTCGTGGTCGCCGTAAGCCACCATGTATCTTTCAGCGAAATTGTAGGAATCGTTTGATTACATGGGATGTAACTTGCTTTACTATTTTGTGCCTTTTCTTTTTGTTTTTCCATCAAATCTATAATATAGTATGTTACTTTTTAAATTATATCGAATATCTTATTGATTAATAAAACAATTAGATGTACTTCTTCTTATTTTTTGCTACCCCACTGTCAATGTCTTCTAGTAACAATTACAAATTGTTCTTGAGAACTATTTGCTTATAACAAAGGAGATATTCTTAAGTACAAATTAACTCACGCAAATTTGATTTTTTCGATGTAACTGAAACAAAGATGAAAGGAAAAGGCGAATATGAGTGGTATGAAGTGTGTGTGTGTGTGTGTGTGTGTGTGTGTTTGCTGGGGTGGAAAGGAATGAGAGGGGGAGAGAAGGAGCTACGATTTTGATTAGTGGTATGTGGTAAAGAGCTATGGTAGACTTTGTTTGTATGAGTACTAAATTTTAATGATTAAATTTAAGTTTGAAAAGGTCAAAGTATGCGTGGTTGTAACAAATGGGTGGTCAGAGGATCTTGACTCATTGATCATGTGTTGCAACAACAGACTGATTGTGTTTTTGGTTGGAATGACATCGGAGAGGGCTTTGAAGACAAAATAAGGAAATTTTTGATGTTTTCAAAAACTAAATTTGTTTTTCGAAAAAAAAAAATAATTTGATTAAATTAAAATTATACTTCAAAATTTGAAAATAAAATTAATCTGTGATTTCTGCGGTGAAGTGAAAAAAGTTTGGAATCATGAACCTTTTGAAAATTTTGATATATATGAGTAATACTTCATCGACTGATTTGGGATGTAAACTGTGCTGTCGTGATGCCTCTCCGAATCTGCTTCATTTCCATGGCTCATTAAGAGGGCTGCTCAACATATGGTTGCTAGAGATTGAGATCATTCTGCAATCTAGTGATAATATTAACAATTAGTAGTGATAAAAGTGATAGTTTTTTAATTCGTGATATTGTTATTAATTAATTGGTGATAATTATTAATTGGTGATAGTGTTATTAATTTGTTATTAGTATATATATATATATATATATATATATATATATATATATATATATATATATATATATATATATATATATATATATATATATAATTTATTTTATATTTATTTATACAAAGCGCCCGGTAGCTCAGTGGTAGAGAACTCGCCAAACAAAGCAAGGGTCTCAGGTTCGCAACTGGTCGGGTGGGAAAATGTGAGCTGTTCTCTCCTTGGGCTTGGCTCCGTCCTGCCGGACGTATTCGAGTACACCCCTCCTTGATTAGGGCTCTGCCCGTGAGCGGTTGTGTTTATCTCTGAAAAAAAATCTGAGGGTGATGTTGAGGAAAGTGCAACTTTCTGGGATAATACGAATGACGTTTTAGATGGGGTGAATTGGAAGGAGCTCCAGAATGATTGTGTTGAACTATCTAAATGGTATGGATAGGAGATCAGAAAAGGGATGGTATAGCGTGTAAATTTGGGGTGACAGGAATGAGAGAAAATGAGAATGGTAGGAGGGTGATTGATTTCCGTGAGGAAAGAGGTATGTGTGTAAGTAATACTTTCTTCAAACACAAGAGTATTCCAAAGTATAGAAGAGTTAGTGTAAGTAAAGATGGTATGGAAATGAAGAGTATAATTGATTTTGTGTTGGTGAAGGAGACATTGTAGTATGTGATCGATATTAAATCAGTGAGGGGCTGGGGATGAGATTATCGGATCATTATGTTGTTTTATGTTTGCAAGATTAAGTTAATGGGGGCCTGGATGGAAAGGAAAGAGGTAAGAAAGGAAGTGGAAATAATTAAAAGTGAGAAGTAAAATGAACAAGGTAACAAGGAAAAATATTTAAGAGCTTTTGCGTATAAATCAATTGAATGTGAACAAGATGAAACTGAACAAGTCTGAACACAAATGAAGGAAACCTTCGTTAGTAGTGCAAGAGAAGTATGTGGATGTGCTAAAGTAGGAAGTAAGAATCCCAACAGTGAATGG
>JABUQX010133745.1:0-35890 GCA_015478945.1 Trachelipus rathkii
ATAGCTCGATGTACGTAGTAATATATAATTATATACTAAAAATTTTTAAAACTAGGCCTTATATAATTTTGAGCGGCGTAATTAAAGACAAAAATATTTTATTTCTTATTATTTTATAGATTAATTATAATGTAAATTATTTTGCTATATATATATATTAATAATATATATAACTTATTATTATAATATATATTATATTTAATATATATTATTACTATTAATATATATTTATATATATCTATTATTATACTATAATTATAATTTATATCTATATATCTATTATCTATATTATATATAGTATATCCTATATATATATATTATAATACTCACCCAATAATATCTACTTCTTATTATATATATAGGATCTTTCTCTCTTCATGAGTCTTTTAACGCGCTATTTCGACGCCCTCCTCTACTTAATCATCTGATATTTATTTTATTTTTCGCTATTATATTTTCACGGCTACTAGATTGACTAAAGAGTTTTTTGAAAGTTATATTTTATATTTTTATTTTTATTTTGTTTTTTCATTTATTATTATCTATTATTTTACCTTACGTAGATCTTACTACTCACCCTAAATAATATAGTACACTTTCCTAACTCTCAGCTCACCTATACGGTTTATTTTATGGAACGCCTGAGTTATACCCGCGCTGCCGGTGAGGTTTTACCCTTCTACCTATACCTCGTCTCAGGCGTGGTGACCATGGGGGGGCCTTTAGTCATCTACTCTTGTCCTCCGTCGGCTCGACAGCCCATAAAACTCTATCCTACTCCCATATCAATAATTACAACATCACTTACCTAATATAACATAATAACACCTCTAAATACATATACTACAAATGCCATCTATGTCTGTATCTCACTTCGCTGATCTCCATTCTTCTCTCTTGGGCTATGCTCCAGTGCCTGCTCTTGGTGACTGTTCAGATGCATAAGAATTTATCTGTCAGACTATTGTCAGATCTCTTAGTACCTTTTTGTTATACTCACCAGTGATATTTTCCCATCACTACGACGCACGTCTCGCTACCTCTCCACCTCTACCCTCACCCATCCCTCTCTCCCCTTCTCTCACTCTTTTCAGATTCTACTACCTCACTCCTCATATTAATAATTAATCTTAATTACTATATTATATATATTTTATTAATGTGTATGTTGTGTGGGTGTGTGTGTGTTGATGTGTGTTCGTATGTGTCTTTTTGTAGTCATTCAATGCAAATATAGAGATGAGAGGGAGAGAGAGCGAGTAGAGAAGTAGAGAGATAGAGAGAGAATAGAGAGATGTATAGTGATATGAGATGAATAAGTTAAAGAGTATAAGAGATAGAGTGAGAGATATATATTATATATAGTAATATAAGAAACAATGAAGAAAGAGAGTAAAGAGTATTGTATTAGCATAGGGTTATCGAAGGGCCAAGCTAGGTTACCAGCTAAATATCGCGTTGGTCTCAAAAATATATATGGTACGTCTGCCTTAGGGCCAGGTATCAAGATGCTAAAAAAAAAAAACCTAAGGAAACTTTGTTTATTGTTAAGAATTTTCAGAAGCCAACTAAATAAAATCTATTTAAATTAAAAGAAAAAAAAATAATAAATAAGTAATAATATTTACCAGTGGAAATATGAGAAATTTCAATTGCGAGAGTATCACGTGTAACAACCATTATAATGTAACAAGGAATGACTTTGGCTGCATAGAAGCTTCGCCGGTCAGGTTGGAGGGAGGAGTATCTGGGGGAAAGGGAGGGGGGGAGTATCTAGTATTTAATTATTGGAGTGAATGAAAGGACATATCCGGGGGAAATAGGTCAAATGACAGTATTATTTTAATATATACTAAAAGATTTTTATAAAAAGACTACAAGTTCATTAGCAGAAGAGGAATGCGGGAGTTATTATTAAAAATGAATATACTTTTATCAAATTACTATATTAATGAATAAATGATATATAAGAGAAATAGATCGAATTGCACTTAACGTTCAGAGTGACTGCTCTCGCTGAAGCAATTATTGTAATTATCGCATCAGAAATAAATAAGTGCGACCTCAATTCGGATCTATTTGTTTCAACGGGGGAGGGAGAGATCAAAACCACCTTAGCTCGATATAAAATTAAGATGAAGTAGCAGTGATAAAATTCTAAAATTTTATAACCGGTGGCGTGTGGGAAAAAGTGATAGTGGGATTGGGAAAGAGAAGAGAGAGAATATGGTGGTAGTGTGTTTTGAGAATATGATAGGGGAGAACTTTTATGCTATAATATACTATATATACATTACTATACTTTCCATAATGAGAGCGCTCTCTCTCTTCAATATATCTTAGTATATTTGTAAACGCTCCTGACGACATTATTTCTGTGGTTTTTAATATTATTATAAACCTTCTAGATAAACTAGCTATAGAGTAAAATATATAATGATAATATATCAATAAATCGTTATTCCTTTATAATTGAATATGGGCATCTCCTTTTAAGGGTAGATTACCCCACGCTTATAATATGACGAAAAACAAGTATAATCAAATGAACGAATATTATTTGTTTCGATTTTCAACACGCAAAAAAGTGCGAAACACAGCGATACTCGCGCGTGAGTTTTTTTTTATTTGTCTTTTTTTTTTTGCGTAAAGGCATACCCAAGATTAAATAAGCAAGATTTGTAATATGAATTCAGGGTGAGTGTGTTATCCAGAAATGCTTTGCGTTGCAGGTTTCTTTGATCTAAAGGGTTCCTGGACCAGTATAAAAATATTATAAGCTTTTAAATAAAAGATAATTTACACGTCAAAAATTACATATAAAAAGTGATCAATTGTGCTCCCCCTCTCTCGCGATCCAATCATTCCTCTTGGGGGAGTAGTATCTCTACGTGAACTAAAGCTGGGCTGCACGAGCAGAATTTCTCCTAGCGAATTTGTAGTAATCTTAAATAGAACCATTTTCTTTGTTCAATAACCTATATAAGAAAGTAGGATAATAATATAGAAAAATATCTTATATTTTATAAATAATCTTCTCTTTTTATAAATAGTGATGAATAGTCTTTAATTATATCTTTCTATTTATTCTTCTTCAAAGTAAGAGTTTATTTGGTAAAGTATAAATATATAGAATTATCATAATACACGCGTATATATATATATATATAAGTGGCTTTTATTATAATCTATATAATAATATAATATGAGAATATTACGCCATATCTATCTTATATATCTAGTTTTACTTTTCAAATAATAAGTAATTAGCTATTTTAAATCTAATAAATATATTATCCTCTCAATAATATATATGTGAAAGAAATTACGTTATTATACATATTCTTATTATGGGTGGTATATATATACTCTATAAATAATAACTTTTAAATTACATTATATATTATTATATTATTAATATTTGCTTATATATTGAGGAGAAGTATAATAAGAAGTAGAAAATAGATAGTAATAATATATATCCATATAGTTATTCTACTATATATATATATATAATTATCTAGTTTTATATTAGTATACCCTAATACCTATCAATAAGTATACCAGGTATAGTACTTATATTATATCTATATATATATAGTACTAATATACTATTTTATTTACTTATTATAATTAATAGTAATATAAATATATATTTATATAAAATTATATATTATATATTATAAATGTATTATATATAATATATTCTCATATCTTACTAACTATATATATATATATATTATATATATATATAAATAATATTATATATATTATTATATATACAATATATATATTCATTATATATATATATATACCTATATATATATATATAATTATATATATATATATTATATATTATACTCTCTATATATATATTATATATATTGTAGCACTTGCCATAGCTTTGTACACATGAAATTTATTGATTTATGCGAAGATTTCGCGAGCAAAATTTTAGCATAATGATAGTGAAGTACTATATAGAAAGGAATTGCAGATACTCTTCAGTCAGATATTAAGAGACATAAAGTTAAAAAGAATAACAAGATGAATCAAGATCTCTTCCCAGAATCCTCCAAACTTTAAAACGCTCTCGCAAGAGGGGAATTTCACGGGAGGGTTACGGGCTCCGCCTGCAGAGTATTGTCAAGAGGAACTTTTATTACTTTTATATTATTTCAATATTTTACTTATGTTGAATAAAAACATATTTAATATGGTTTTCTAATTTCACCTCTATATAGGGTGTTGCTTTAAAAGAAAACACTTAGCAAGTAATAGCTATATTTGGTGAACCCGGAGAAGAACACCCATTACTTAAAAGCTTTCTGAATTACTTAAGAAAAAAACAAAAATGAAAAAGAAAACTAATAATACAAAAAAATTCTAAGCAAAATACAAAAATAGCTCAAGAACGAATAATATCTTCTGAACTTCATTTTGCTGTTGATGTTGGATGATGGGTGTTCCGATCAAAAAAAGCAGGAACTTGGAATGTTGTGGACATATGTACTTCCTTTACGGTATGGATTTTTTCATCATTTTAAGTTTGGTTAATGGGATCGATATTTTTGAATTCCACTACGACGAACTTTGATTCCTTTTTCGAATTCTAAATGGTTTGTGACCGCTCGCTTTTATGTATGAAGAAATTTATTCAAAATAAGGATCCTAAATTTCAAAGCATTTCGCCTGCTATATGTAAACTTCCTTATGGTATGAATTTCTTTCATCATTTTAAGTTTTGGATTATGGGCAGAAATTCATTTTGAATTCCACATGAACTTTGATTCCTTTTCGATTCTAAATGTTTGTGCTCCTTTTATGTTGAGGATTTTAAATAGAACTAACCTAAGAACTTCGTCTTACTAATATGTCAAGCTGTTTCTCTCGTAACTCAATTTGAAAACTAGTGCGCATTGGTCACATCATGGATACGTAGAAAAGTCTTATACTGGACCTTTCTTGGATTTTAATGGTTGATCAATGTGGCTATTAACTTGTGATAATTCAATTGGTTTATATCATTTATTATGTATTGACATTTTTGTACTTTTATGCTTTTATTGTATGTGGTCTCTCTATACATAACGGACTTCTCGAAACGTATGGAGTTTAATGCATTTTATTTTATCAATTTACACATGACTGTATTCGGTTTCTTTCTATACCGTATCTATGTTTATATCTTCGGATGTAACCAGTTGTTACTGAATTTGGATAGTTAGGCAAAATTTGTATCGATTTCGGCATTTGATGATTTATTGACCAGTTTACGGGATATAATTGATATGTTTGCTTTGAAAGTATAACTATGTATTTTAGTTATTATTTTCTTGTTATACTTATTACTATACATACTTTTCACTTGTCGTGTTTAGCCAGGAAGTAATCGTAGCATCCTTATAATTTTGTAACATTTTAATTTTAATGTTTGTACTTATGCTAAGATTTAGGGGGAAATTTTAGCAAACGTCCAATTAAAATAATATATAAACTTTTTAACAGTCGTCAATTGTCAGTCAGATAAGCTTAATAAACATATATATCATTAATCAAGATCTCTATCCCGAATCCTCCAAATAACGCTCTCGGCAAGAGCGGGAAATTTCACGGAAGGGCTCGCCTACGAAGAGTATCTCACCAGAAGGAACTTTTATTACTTTTATACTTATTTCTATTTTAACTTAATGTTGAATAAAAACATCATTTCTAGATATGGATTTCTAATTTACCATACTTCTTATTATGTGAGTGGGTTGCTGTTGAAAGGACCACCTGAAACTTAGCAGATCTAGCTATATTATATGATTATGAAATATATATCTATAATATATATATAATATATATATATATATATATATATTATTTATATATTATATTAATATATATTATATTTAATATATATATATATATTATATTTATATATTATATTATATATTATTATATATATTATATTATAATTATAATAATATTCATAACATATATATTTATAATATATTATTATTGACTATAAATATTATGATAATATATATATTATATTTATATTTCATTACTATTAATTATATATATCAATTCTTAATATTATATATTTATTTAATATATATATATATATTATATATATATTATATATAACTATTCTATCTATTGGAAATTGTAATTGGTTGTTATTCCTGTAAAAAAACTCTAATAACTATACAGGAATAAATACTTTTATTTTCTTCAACTATATAAATTTTTTATCTATGAAATTAAAAAAAATATTAAAAAAATAACGCTTTTGCAAAATTTAAATTGTTAAAAATTTAGGAAAATGATATATGTAATTGATATTTTTTTTGAGGGAAGAGAAGGGAGAAGCTCATTATTAACGTAGTGACGTTGGATTGTCCAAATGTCGATTTTCTTTTTAACTAAAAAGAATACCAAGGTACAATCAAAAAGATGAACGAGTACGGGGTTTTCGGCTCTGGGAGACGGGGGTGACTACGTCCATCTGTTCGTTCGGACTCGAACATCTAAAGGAAATAAATAAAAAATTCACATTTTTCTCAAGAGCATATTAAGAAAAAATATTTGGGAACTCTTTGACTCTGGTACTACTTATTATAGCATATGGTGTGTTTAAAGTAAGTTAGTCAGAAGCTAATCTTATTAACTTTTTAAGGGGTATAATTAATTTCATTTTGATAAAATAATTTTTTTTATTTAAGAGATTTTAAATTATATGGCTTCTAATGTTCTAATGTTATATATATTATTTTACCTGTAATTTGTATTATAGTTTTATTTAAAGTTAATTTGATTAGTCTATTTCGGGAGGCTGGCTATATAATATATTAATAATTACTATATATTATAATAATATATATATATTTATTTTATATATTAATTATTAATTAATATCTCTTACATTTAATTATCTATTATATATTATACTTATTAATTATCTATATATCTATTAAATATATATATATTATACTATTATATATACTCTATATATATCTACTACGTATGCGATTAATCGTCATCGTAATCGGCAAAAATCAGACAATATTTTTTTCGAATTTTCGTCATCTTCAATCGTCTTTGCGATTATTTTTAAAGAAATTATTCAAACGTAAATTTTATTTAGGATAATATTATTTAGGTCTCATAGAATATAATATTATATTTATTCTATATATTTATAAACTTTTAATACTATAGCTCCGGTTTCACTGAATCTTCTCCTCTTAAAATGATTCCTTATCTTCTATATTATATTATAATTATATTCTATATATCTATATATCAATACTTTAGTCATCAATCCTTATATATATACTAGGTTTAATCATTATTTGCACTAGGATTATCTTGGTCAGCAATCCCCCGAATATAGTTCAGGCGTGTTTCGAAAAAACTAAATAAACAGCTACAACGGCATAATATTTTATTATCGTTAACTCCATAGCGAACTTTTTATTTACCTATAATAACGGAATTACAATAAAATACAAATTACTGACTTTATTTTATAAAAATTATATAATTCTTAAAATGTTGTAAATAATAAAAATTATCAGTTTTTTAAGATTTTGATAAGAATGTGACGCTTTACTAGACTATGCATCAACAAAGGTGCTCAAATAAATATGTTGATTACTATCAAATTAAATCATTTCTTTTTTTTAAAAGCGGACGCATACTCACCGGATAACAAACGATAGTAGTTGCTCAATAGTCGTGAGGGGTTAGCATAGACTACTTGGCAATAAACTTTTAAGCGCGCGGATATTATTAGAAAGATTTCGATTGGTGGTGGTACTTTTTTTATCGTTCCTTCTCACTTTAATGCGGTCGTGAGCTCCGTCGGTCACGATACCCCATAGAAATACGATTACAGGTAAGGAAGAGAAGTAAATTGTTAAGGGTATAAAAAATAAGTGTCTATTTGCGCACAATACCTATATCTCTTGCAGATGATTAAATGTGAGGTTCTACTAGCGTCTACATGGCAGAGGCGTGACACTCTTAGTAGTGCTTAATAGATTTATTTACTAATCTACTAGACAAGTTATTAATACATTATCTTGTTAAGAGGATATTTACTCTTTTATTCTTAGGTTTCTTCCATGAAAATTACTGCTCGAATCACAAGTATCAAATAATGATTATATTCTCATTTCTGGCTAGATAGATGTCTTCGACCGAGGTTATTATCTCATATAATATAATGCATGAAATCTATCAGGGATGCCCGTATCTGTGGCCCTTATCAGTATATTTATATTAGGCAGGGTGCATCATGACCCTCTTTTAGGCTTTATCGTAAGTCTATTAAATATTTTATACTAGGGTTATATATATATTATATTATTATTCTATACAACATATTTAAGAATTTTATAACACTTATCGTTTTTATTAATAGAATAACCATGCTGTTTATACTCTATATATATTAAATATTATATATTTATTAAATATCCGTTAAGAAGACTTAGGTCTACCTCACATTACTACATTAAATTTAATACAGGGAATGAACGCGTGGGTTTAACTCAAGGGCCGATTGATCATAGTTACACTCTGCTAGCACTTCTGTTCAGTGAATCACCCTATATTAAAGCTTTAATATATAATATAATACCTACAATCATATATTACGGTGAGTAAGACACAATACATTATACCTTTCATAAACTACTATATAATACTAAATATAATATATATATAATATTATCTATTATTAATTAGATACCGTAATATATATTTATTATACATAAAACATATATAAATGATTATATACAATATTCTTTTTTTTAAACATCATTACCTTTATCTTAAATTAATTACTAACCTAATCTTTAATTATTAATCAACTACAATTAATAATACACTATCTAATTACGTATAATATACATTACATAATCTTACATATACTATCTTTAGTGAGAATACTATTTTACTAATTTGGTCATAACTTCTCATTTCTCTCTCATATATTAATAATATTTTTCATTTCTTTTATTTTATTTTTTTTATACTTTAATCCTACATACTAACCTTAATATATAATCTTAATGATCACTCTGGTGAAGATAAGATCTTGATATTTGGGAACTAGATATACAATAAATATTTGCCTAGCTTATCTCGGATATTGTCATATGAGTGAATTTTGTTAAGCCCATTTAACTTTTTACTTAAAGTGAACCCATATAGCTTTTACATTCTAGATGTAACCTGCCTTGACGAATATATAACAGAACATCTATTCCTGATAACCTAATCTTAAGAAACCCACCTATATGGCAACTTATAGTTCCTCAAGTATCTTATTCATCAAATCTAATCATAACTATAAACATGCTTCAGACGACTACTAACTTCCATCCTCCCCTGCCAATATATTTCGCATGCCCTAACCCCCTCTTTTATACCCCTCTCATATCACTCAACTTCTAACTACTTACCACCCTCTTTTCGATTCCCTCTTATCGCTCATCCTTCAATTCTCTTCAATAAATTCCCTAAACTTATCTGATTGTGAGAAGCAAACGTTGCACCACTGTTGTCCTGCCTGTCGTAGATAAGGCGACTCAAGGGACGGTGAAGTTCGTGTTAGAGAGTCTTGCCAATCTATTAAACCTTCTCTTATTAGGACCACTTGCAAGGTTATCGTCTATTCTTGTCTTTGAGGCTCGGAATGCGTATCGATCGACGAAGTAGTCCTTCCTTATACCAGCTAATTGTGGCAGGTAATGATAATACGAAATACGAGCCATGGGTACTAAATGAATGTCAGCAGATATATGTTATGATATGCGAGGCGATCGTACGGCTAGTCTATCACTGACTAACGGGAAGTAATCTACACTCACACGCATATACACTCTCTATGCTTTAGCTCGCATGGGTGTTCTGTAACGGCCCAGATCGACATGCGTATAAATCGAGGTGTAATCACATAAGCAGCTGTAGGTGAGATGCACGTGATTAGGGATGTGGTATTTATCGGATAATGATTCCTAAATAATGAGGATTAAGCAGACTTAGATTAACAGTATATGATTCATTATGGAGGTCAGCTGAGGTCTGTGAGATAGATACTGTTCTGATAATCTCTTGCCTAGTTGCTTCTGAGTTTCACTCCGCACAGTACTCAGTAGATTTTATACTCACAATATTATGGTTCCACTATAAAAATAACTCTTGAAAGTGAGGATATAATAGAATATAGGTTATAAATTGTTCTGGTTGACATTAATAGTTCTCAATTGACGGGTTATGTTGAATTGAGAGTGATGGACTTCTTAATTGAGTTGCATAATGTCTGTGAATCGGATTTTATTTTGGGATGGGTAACGTGAGTTAGACGAATTTAGTTTTATTGACTACAATTACTATGCCTATCAAAGAGATTTCATCACTACCCGGAGAATACATTCTCTATTTTTATTGTTCAGATAGTATTAGTCATACCACAACGATGACGCGTTAGTTAGAATATGAGGCACCTATTCGTAGGGGAGTGTGGTCTAATACACTTAACGGATTTACCTTTGAAAGTTCACATCTCTAGTGCAATTTTTACGCAATAAAATGAAAGAACCAGACTGAGCATTCTAAAGTGAGGAGTTCTAATTCAAATGGGAATACAGAAGATTGGAAGAGTTCTAACATCAGAGCAGGAGGATGAGGAACAAGAAGGGAAGAGAGCCCAATCGTCTACAGCTTCCGTTTGGCACATTAGAAAAAATGAGAGTATTACCAACATGTCAAACACAAAAATAACGTAGCGCAGAGTAAGTTACCCCTTGTCTCATAACGATGTGAGCGTGTAAAGTGAATGGTGGATATTGTTACAGAGTTATAAAGTTTTTTACTTAAGAAACGCTGCGGCGCATGCCGGTAACGTATATATAAAGAGTTGATATATAGCAACTATTAATATTCTTAGAACCCTCAGTCATATAAAAGATATGTGTCACTTGAAATTGAGAAAAGTACAGATACATAGGTTATTCTAGTGAATCTTTTTCCTTGGGGATTGTGAGTACTCGAGCAACATAGCTGGGTGGGTATACCAAGGCGTGCCTATAGTCTTTGAGACACAAAGTCAAAAGAGAACGCTCACTTGGACTCCAAAATGTGGCGAGATGAGACCTTGTATAGTATACTTGAGAGAATGAGAAGAAAGGCAAAGTCTCGATCAGTCTAAACAAGGATCCAAACCATCTTATTTATTAAGGCCGCCCCTAAGCTCAACGTTATTGTGTATGATGCGGTTTGCAAAGACAATTATTTATAATTTGCTTATATTATTAGTTTATAAGGCACAAGGAATGTTTTCTATATTTATGTCAAACCATAGATGAGTGGAGAGAATAAAGTCAGAAAAGTTAATGAGGAGAAAGATTAATACGAAAGGTGTTTTTGTGAATGAAGGAGTTATTTTGGTTAGAAATTGGGTTTATTTTATAAATTGAATATACAAGGTTAGATAGAGACCCCATCCGGAATTTATTATCTATAATCACGGATGAATAGATATACGAAGAACTATGCGTAGATAGACACATTCTATTCGAAGTTTAAAAAGAGGAGGAGCAAGGATCAGCTTGGGCTACATATCAATTGGATTACACGAATATATATAGACTTGCCTTAGGCCATGAACCGACTAAAGTGAAATTGACTAGATTCTTATCGAATAGACCTCGACCAAAAGAGATTTTACTGGACTTACACCGTTCTTGGCCAAATAGCATTTTTGGGCACCCACGCCAACAACCCAACAATCTCTTTGATCTTCAACGATGGGCTACTTTCATAAACTCGTGGTGAATGAATGGTAGTTGCAACCCTATTATATTTTATTTTGGGCACGCCTATTTATAGCAATAAACCTTCGAAGTAAGCGAGTTTGCGCTCCAGATCGGAGGCAGAATCCGTGTACTGTATTACCCCTAATTTATCCCCTAATTATTTTTCGAATCATAGGTCAAGTTTTGGACACACGGATACTAATTTTTGATCGTGTACATTAGGTGCATTATGCTGCTATTTCAATGTGACTAGATGTCATATCACTACGTTGGTGTTAGAATAACTCGCTGTACGCCGTCAGGCGCGTATACCGGCAGTAATCCTGAAATTCGCGTTGGTCTCAATCCCACCTGACGTTAGGTTACATCACTGCAGCTTGTGCTCATCTCCACTTTGTATAGAGCGCTACAGTAAACAACCGATAACACCCGTCCCGCCACACATCTCACCACACAACCCACACAACCATCCAAGCAACACCCCCACACTCCACACGACGACGGCAATCTTGCGCGTCAACGAGATCTATGGCTAATGACATCGAATTCAGTCTCATCGCGCTATACCTTACTACTTTTCTTCTTGTGATTACTAGTGTTAAATTATCTACGTACTCCTCATTTATAAGCTATATTAGCGTGTTATTATTACTAGTTTCGGAGTTTAGATAGTATACGCGTGACTAATAAGGTTATCATAAAATAGTTACAACTTACGTACGTCTCTATTACCTTCATTAAGCGCGATACCTGATTCAACCTCTTGGTGTATACCTAAGGGTCACAGTGACCCAAGCGCTGGAAACGGGAATTGGGAAGGGATATATAACATAATAAATTAAAATTTTGATCAGGGGTATAAGTTCTATTTAACAGCAGTAGTCCGCGGCCTCTCCTCAAATATATAGTAATTTAAATTATTAAATTTAAATATATTTATTATTAATTTTAATGTCACGCTCACTATACACAAGCAATAAAATAGTAAATTAAATATGAGATACAGGGCTCGTAATCTGTAGAATCGTAGACTCTTTGAGATATGGTGACTTAAACTTATTAATAATGTCACTTAACACGGGATTTAGTGAATATGATATATAATAATAGACCGTATACTAAATATTAAATAATACTACCTACATAATAATTAAGAGATAATATATTACTTATATACTGGTACAAATTGGTACTAATATATTTTCTCTTATTATATTAATTATATATCTGATTAATGCTCATATAACATTATTATACACTACTCATAAATGATACACATGAATGAAGAGGAGAGAAGAGCGGAGAGAAGAGAAGAGTAGAGAGAGAGAGAGACGAGAGAGAGAGAGAGAGGGGAGTAGAGAGTAATATTTTGCCATGCGATGCGCATCATTAGGTTTCAATGTTTATAATAACGAATATAGTATTAATAATAATAATAATACATATATTAATCTAAAATATAATAATATCCATCCTCAAATATATAGATAAAAATATAATTATAGAGTAAATATAAATATATCATGTATTTAAAAAGATATGTATGTTGGATATGGACATCTCGGTAAGATTTTATTTAATTATTTACTATATAATAGTCAGAAATTTGTAAATATTTCCTGTTTTAATGTCAGTTAAGTTTTTTTATGGTAGAGTAGCAAGTTATTGGATGACATGCTCAACACTAGCATCGACCACAGACATTTCGCTACTTCATATACCTTGTCTTTTAGAGAGATATTTCAGAGCATTTTAGGTAAGAATTGTCCAGTCAGACAGAAAAACTGATATTGAAATGCACATGGCCCAGACCACTTTACCGCATGTACCCATCATTCAGGGTTCAGAAACCACCCTTGGGAATTTTGGATTAAGACCACATGGGGAAGTGCGTGTAGAACTTAAACCTTATCAATGGTGTAAGTGTGAAGGATATAAGCTCGCGTCCATTGGAGTGTGACATGTGATTCAAAGAATGTCACAAACGCCTTCCACTGCGGCTACACTGGTTCTTTTTCCGAACTGTTAATGTTGAATCCGGACTCTAGTCACGGCTTCATCATGAGCTGTACTATTATTTCTTTATTATTATGTGATTGCTATTAGTTTTTCTTTCTTTCTTACTTTTTCTCTTTAATAGTTTTTTGCCTTATTAACCTAATTTGTGAATGTGATTCTATTTATTTCTTCTAAATTGTATGTATCGGTATTTTAAGGTTTCGTCCGCAGAATAAAGTGAAATTTTTTACTGGACCAAATCACCTAGCAAGAACCTATTTTTTGGATTTTTATACAGATTATTAGTGTGTATACGCTTGATAAATTGGAATGGAGGCTATTCTGAAACCGTATATATAAATCACAAATATAATTAATATATACTATTTATATATAGCCATATACTATAAATATATATACTAATTTATAGTCATACATATTATATAAGAAGTAAGGGGTAGAGCGACCAGAGCAAATTGCTTTGAAATAGGTCCTATTATTGAATAATTATCTTTACATTACCTTAAATAAAGTGGAGCGTGAGTACTAGTGTGAAGAATAATAAACTGACGACGATATACTGATAAGTGATAAATTGATGATAATACGTCTAGGTCAGAATATTTGTGAAAATAAACCTAGTTAGAGGTCTAACATCACTTACACAACTACCCATTTAATTCATCTTGAAAATCCACAAGAGATTAGTGGGCATATGACTCTCCTACCGCAGTAACGGTAAAACTATATACACACTATTGTTTTTATGACCACCCTTCGTGTGAGGCTTACCCCAGATTTACTTCACCACTTGCTTTTTGCCGTATAGACACCTTCATTTTTAAACGCATTAGAACACTTAGGGCTATGACACATTATAACGAGTGATTCAACTTTAGCACACATACACTAATCGGCAACTCTATACACACACATTAACTACGCATAACTTATATTACAATATAAAAATATCAATATTTGACAGTAAAGGTATTCACACAGCTATATCTACTATCAGATAATTACATTTTACGCCACTAGACGAATTCTAATTTTGTACTTCTATTTTAATTAACACAGTAATAACTTTTGGTTGTCTTCATTGGTATAAATTTATGGAGCACGATTATACTTTTGGATCCTTGAATTTTATGTGTGGACGCTTCTTAATTTATGTTGACAACCTTTCGGGATTTTTACCTCACCATTAGTGATTACTTTGAAATACCAAATTTATTTTCGGGTCAACTTCTTTGTATTCTTACGGTAAAGCATATGGTTTGAAGATATGTGAGGATTTCTTTTTTGACATGTACGCCAGAGGTGTTATTATCTAGATGTGCTATGGTGTGGAGTGGTTTCAATTCTCGTGTTCTGATAGTAGTTCTAGGTTTGAGTGTTTTTTATGTGTTCTTCTGAGGTTATTGCATGATGAGATAAATTAGACTGGGTCAACTATTGGTTAGTTGACTATGAGTGAAATTGATAGAATCCGATGACTTATAGTGCTGTATAGAATATTGTCGAGTGTTCCTACTTTAGTTGTTGCAACTGAAGATGCATTTATATCAAAGAACTTTTTCGTTAAAACTTCCCTTGAGATAGAATAAGAGCCTAATAAATAGGATGGGTGTCTACCCTATGTTATAAGCTTTGTATTCTGGAGGTTGTTTATTACGATTGGTGTTGACATAATGCATGGAGACGCCGGTGATTAGACGGCAATTATCTGGTCGGAATAATCTATGAGTCTCACCGCTGTCTTTTCTAACCTTGCTGAACACAGGCAAGTTCGACTTATGAATTATCTTTAAATAGTATTCTGGTGAGAACTTATAAGTCTCTTACACTTGGTGAGTAGAATGCACGTTATAACCTGACTATTTACTTCGTCTTATTACTTCTGCACTCGGCTCTCCACATTGACTGATACTATACTGTAGAACATGAAGTATCACTCACTTCAAAATGACGGATCTATAGTTTTTTCACTTAGGACTTTCTAGAATTTTCTCGCGGTAATCTTAGCATAAGTACGAACTTAAATTAAAATTTTTAAGAGTATTAGTGCTACTAATATAAATATTGGCTAAACACATTGTTAAAACTAAGAAAAATATCATCTTTTTTAATATTTATAATAAAATTTTAAATAATATTGTATTGTATTAAGAGAAAATTTATAATTGCTGATATAATTAATCTTGTTATTCATTTCACTAAAAATTTGTATTTTAAATATTCTATAAAACATTTAATACTTTTTCGAAGTACAATTAAACGGAAAAAATAATATTAGAGTGTTTTATTACTAACACTAGGGATTTAGTATGCTTTTTTGTTTTACTGTTGTTTTAACTCATGTTTTGCTGCTATTTGTTGTATTATTTTCCTAAAATAAAAAAAAAATAAAAAAAGTATTTATTTTTTTTATTAATTTTTTTTTTTTTTTTTTTTTTAAAAAAAAAAAAAAAAAAAAAATAAAAAAAAAAAAAATAAATTAATAAAATAAATAATAAATTTAAATAACTTAAAAAATAATTTTTTTTTCTTTTTTTTTTTTAAACAAAAATAAAAAAATTATTTTTTATTATTTTAATTTTTTTTTTTTTTTTTTTTTTTTTTTCTTTTTTTACTCACTGCTTTACTGTTTAACTTTCTACTTTAAGAGTCTTAAATCCTCTACTTTTCTTGTTTATAACTATATAATTTGTTAATCAAATTATTCATAGAATACATTGAGTATTTACAGAATGAATTAGAGGAGGGAGGGGTAGGGGAAGGGTTATGGTGTTTGTGCAGCTGCTTTACTGCTTTATTTTATATTTATCTGATTCATCATTATTGCCCTTTTAAGTAGTGTAGCGTATTGGAAAATATACCTGCGAATGGAAATTCAGTTAAAAATCATATAGAGGTTTGATGTGGGGCTAACTCACTAAGATTGGAATTCAGCAAAATGCCTTTTTTGTTTTACTCGCTTAATTAATTATCTATATAGGTGTTAACTTCTTTCGAATGTGATTATATCTATGTCCATTTTAAACTATTCTGCTTTATGCTATATTAAACATTCTTGCTTTACGATTTACTTATCTGCTTTACTGTTTTAACTATTTACTTTTTAGGCTTTAACATTTTTGTTTTATGTTTTTAAACTCATTGAATTTATTACATTATGTTTTTTATTTTGTTTAATCTTTTTATTTAATTTTTATATTATAATTATTATTAAGTTTTATTATCATTTTTCTTATTTGATTTATTTTTTATTTTTATATTATTATGAATTAGTGTTATTTCTTATGCTATTGTTTTTCATTATTAGACATATATTTCACCCAACTGACTTTCACACACTCACACATCAAACTCTTACACTATGTACCTTAATACACCATTCATTCTATGAATTACTTTACATAGACTTACTTTACACTATTACTTATTACACTACAGTCACAAACTTATCATTATAGATACTATTGCAACTTCACTTTATGAAACTTACATTTCCCATTATAGACCTTACATTTACCTCTCACACGTACAACTAACAGAATTTATTACATATACCTCTCTTACACAGATATTTACTTTTAATTTAACACACTGTCAATTGATTATCATATTAACTCACACACCCGTATTTTTAACTTATTACACATGCATGTAATTATACTTACACACACATCACACTTACTCAATTCACATATATTATAACGCATAATTTATTAAAATTTATTTTGTATTTTTTCATTTTGACTTCGGGGTTAAAATTAAACGGTTTCTACGTTATTCCAGAATAAACTACAAATTAGTTTACTTTAAAACTTCTATTAATAATAATAATAAATCATTACTTTTGAACAAAGAATTTATTATTATAATGTTAATATCTTTTTGTTTTATAAATTTTATAACTATCAAGTTTTAAAATAACTTTTAATCTAATTAATTTTATATGAATTATTATTATAAACTTAATATTTATATTATTAACGTACTTAATATGATGCTCAGTAATTCTAGTAAAGTTTAAGTTTTACCCCCATTCACACCTATCATGCACCCTTCTACGCTATGCCCACGTTTGCTGTTTCTATAACTCAAGAAACCTCATGGACATGCTTGTCCTCATCATGTTTAGGGTGGTAGTGTGTTAAAGGTAACTATCGGAAAAGAGATAACATAACGTTTTCTTCTTCTTGCTTAACTATATATTATTGATTTATTTTATTTTTAATTATTTTTTTTTTTTATTTTTTTTTATTTATAAATATTATATTATTTTCTATCTTTATGTGTAGTCTTCTGTGATGCTGCACGTGGTGTTAACGTGAGACAATAGTTGGGGGACGAGTATGTTTCTCCAGCTATTCGGTGTTCATTCTCTCTTTAGTTGTATTAGATCTGACTGGGAATGTGAGATCCATCACGAGAATACGCTCACTGCTTTTTCTATAAAGATAACGATACTGCCTTTGTGTGTGTATAATTTGTAGTATGTGGATACATTTTGTATCTTTACCGGGTGATTTTTAGGCCTATTCAGGTCACATAATATTCGTTCAACTGAACATTATTAACTAGATAAAATGATAGAGAAATAGAATTTCACTACCTGGTTTGCGGGACTTTATAGTCTTTGGATAAGGACTCTATACGGTTAGAAGATAAAGGTCTTTCTGAGTTAAGGGTGTTATATTTTTAAGTACTTCTCTAACAAAGTGACTTTCCAGATGTTGAACTCGGTTACATATGACATAGAGTGGCATGTGTTCTCTTTGTAATATATTTATCTTTATTTAATAAATATATCTTTTCAAACTGAATAACATTTAATATTTATGCATGTGATGGTAAGATCTTCTAAAGGTATGTAGATAGGAAATTTTAATTCTCTCTTCTCTATGAATGCCTTGGTGGATCGGAATAATGTCATTTTCTCATATGTTCTACAGCTCCCCAGGGTTAGACATGCGCCTACCGCATGGGCTAACCCCGACAGCGCTGTGTGCGTCTCTGCCGCGTCCCCGCCCGCCGCGTTGTGCACCGAGGTCGCATTAATTTCGCGTTCCCATAGCCAGTTCCGCGTGCGCTCAAGTCGGCGCATCCTAACTTCTGTGGCCTCGGGGTCCCTTGTTAGTGTATATTTATTCATGTTTTGGAGTTTTCTATCAATCAATTATTTAGAACTACACATCTATCCACCTACCTACACTCACTTAGTCATATTATATGTTATAGACTTTAATGAGTATTATTGTTTGATCGTTTATTATCTCATATCTCTTGCTCTTCGTATCTATTATTTACGACCATCCACGACCATCCCCTCCCTCATTCACCACATTCAAACACTGTCCAAAACAAATCACTCAACTTTCATACAATTAAGTTTAATTATATTCTATATATTGTAATAGCATAATTTATAATTTATTTATTATATAACAACGCTTAGTGTGTAATGTCTTCTTCCATGCTATTCTCAAGGTCGTGTATAAATTGATTGTGTTAGACCACCTAAACGTTGCTCATCATACACACATACACACATATTCTAAATAAGACACACAATCTTCAACTCTACACATTATTTCTACACTACCTCTATCTAATTCCTTCTTCCCGCACCTCAGATATTCTTGATCGCCTACTGTTAGATGCCTCACTTTTGATGTGCTCATCTAATCTATAGAATAGTCCATTGTCTTCTGATGCTTAGACAGTTTGATGGACACATTTCAGTTTTTAGTGTACCTAAGCTTTTGATTGTATAGCATACTTTGTACTCGTCATTATTCAGCACTTCTGATATGCCAATTTATAATTTACTAACTATGAAACTTATTTGGTCCATCAGCTTTCGGTGGTTTTATCTTATGAATGATCATCTATATGATATGCGTCTCTTGTTGCTCTCCCTCTTTGCTGATTCATCTCATACGACTGTTTCATTCATCTCTGCTCTACCTTACACTTCTCCACTCATATCTCTCTCTATCACACTCTCCTGGCCGTCACACTATTGCCCACTTCCGTTCACCCCCCCTATTTCTCGTTCTCCTCCCACCCACTACAGTCGGCAATTGGGCACCTCTCTACCTAATACACCACTCGTATAGTATTTTCATTCTATCTTATTATAATTATAATTATCTTAAATATATCACTTAGGTATAGTGGTTAGATATTATTAAACCCGCCCTATTTTTGGATGATGAGCCAAATGCTGATCAGCAATATTTATATATTATATTCTCTACCATCCTTTATATTAATTTATACATAGGCGCGCCAGGTATTGCGTCTCGAAGGAGAAGGCGATTTTACAGCCGGAATTAATTGGCATGCGGGCTTGCACGGGCGGGGGCGTGACGCGGGGGTCTTCGACAAGCGTTAGGGTGCGGGGTTGGCTGCCTTTGCTGGTGGGGCGCTGAAGCATTGTCAGCTGAATCACCCATAGGTGGTTAGCTATGAAACTTATGGATATCTAAAATCCGTTACCTCTAATCAACAGTCGCGAACAGGATTGATTGTATATTCCTTCCTTACTATTGCTTATTAGGATCTTAACAGGTAGATGTTTTTATTTGGTGAAATATATTTATTTATAAACTTGAGAAAACGGGATACATTATTGTATTCTTCATTCCAATAACAACATGAGTTGGAATTAATCAAAGGAATAATAAGCACCCCATTATTGTATTACACTCCGGATTCCGACCTCTTCAAGCAATTTAATATATCAATGGTCTCTCAACCTCAAATTGTTTGTGCTCTAAAGATGTTCCTAATCTGAAGATCACCCTTTGAACTGTCAAGGCTACTGTTTCCCTATTCCTTGCCTCGCAAGGCTATATTGCCCTCCAAATTGTACGCTAGGTATATACTACCAAATTTGGGCCTCCTTCTTCCTCACAGGAGACACTAGCCAACACTCATCAGCTACATCAACCCTAAATGCCTCATTTTGGAGAGTATCACCCTCGCTGCTCTCCGCCCAGTGATGGTTTGAGTAGGGTTTCTGGAAAATGACTTTGAAAGCATCCCCGCCAACAATAAGAGGACCCTCAGGGGCAATAACAATAGATGAATAGTACTTCTATGAGGTCTTGGCTCCATTCCTATATATTATATATTATTATATATATATATACCTTATTTTACCTGAACAATTTAATTAGGGCTTTAAGAAATTTATTTATAATAATAATATATTACTATCTATTAGAATTACTATCTTACTACATATATGTCCTAAATATATATTATGGGTCAGTACATATAAAACGTATCATATAAATAAATATTATACCCACCATGCATCCAAAATAATATCATCACAGAGCTTAAACCATTATAGAAATAACCGTAACTTATAACAAAATTAACACCCGCTTATACAAGCTCTCATTATAGAAATTAATATAATATCGAAAACAAGTAAATAATTTATTCCTGAGGGGAAAAATAGGTAATATGCGACTCTCAACCGCGATATAGTTTTGCCGCTTATACAACACCAGTTATTCTGTTTGAATATATTATAAATATACTTAATAATACCTTTATAAACTTCTTTAGTTTTACCGTACATTAGTCCTCTTTTAACATTCACTTAGGCGGGTACACGTAATTTAATTGTATCATAGCTAAAGGATATGCAGGTATACCCCACATAAGTACATGCAAAATAATATAATAATATACGGCCCAATTCCTGGGCATACTCTTTAGGCTATACTTAAATTTAAGTATAGCCCTGTACATAACTTATTCCAGCTCAGCTGGTCGCTATGGATATAAGACCCAAAGTAGCATATATAGCGACGTATACTAAGTATTGTCTTAACATATAGTCTTATGTCATATAAAGTGATCATTACTTATTTTTATATACCTGATATCAACACTAAATAACTATTTTAGAAGATTTTATATTAAAAACCATTAGTACTAATAAATTATATATTATAAAGCAATAGAGTACATAGGAGAGACCAACTTGCTAAGGGGCAATAAAGCCCTAGTCGCTGCTTGAGAGGTACGTGAGTGTAAGTGACGTAACCGTAAAATAATCCTGGATAATAATGGTCACCCCCTTATACGAAAATAATAAAGTAAAAAAATAATCAAACACTAGATTTAATATATAGGACTATATATAGGGCTGATTAAGTAGGATGTATATAACGATAAAACAAAGGTATCTAAGAAAAAAAATACGTGTACCTCGTAGTTGTGAATATGTGCCGGTAAAGGTTAGATGATTGATTCTAGGTTCACTATTATACATGAAGGAAGAACGTCATATAAGAAAATCAGATTAATAAAAATATATAGTAGTAAATCTATGGTCTGGAATACAATTTAACAGTGATAAAGTAATATATATAATATATAAGATTATTATCTAAAGCCATAAAGTTCTGTTATATATCTATAATATAAAGAAAATATTATCATTTCTTCTAGGATAATTACCTAATCCCTATCTCTATTTTACTAGATTTGAGGCTGACTGATAATTTCTGAAAATTTTTTATGTTTCGTATTATTATCAATCCATTATTACACTAGTAAATTAATAATATAATACTGTAAAATATTAGACGATTTAATTACGGTCGCGCTCAATATAATGATATATTATCAATATATCTAACTAATAGTATGTTTATGAAGACCTTGAATATTATACAGTATATAATTTGAGAATATCGTTATTATATTACTTACTTGTACTAATATATCTATTAATATTAAGACTCAGATATTATAATTACACACATTGCCTCCAGCTGCTCATATTCACATACTAGACCATCCATGACCTACCCATTGTACTTCCAACTACATTTTGTCTGACTTTTACCGTGGACTCCACCGTAGTTGCAGTCTAACTATTGGTCAAATTTCTGAATCCCTGATTTTTCCACTTTGAGCTATTACTCCAATTAACCGTATATATTTACTTTTACCTTAAGCTTTCCTTGTATGAGGGTCCAACGTTCGGTTTCACAAGTTCGTTCTAATATTATATTAACCAAAGTACAAGATTTTGGTTCACTTATACCCACCACTAAATGTACTAGTGTTATTAATTCTCATCACTATCTATTCATAACCCCCTATATATTTAACTACCTAATATCTCTTTGCTGATGAAATCGACAAAACCTGATGTAGATTTATCTCGACTGTTCAAAAATACACCTCGTAACGAAATTTTACACGCGCAAAGGTAATTCAATAGAACACCCTCATCATATAAGACCCACTTACGCTATTTACACTTTCATAATTAGCCGCAGAATCAACTACCTATAGCTATACATATAGAAAGAAACAATAATATATAGTAGAAATAGTAATTATTCACTCCATATATCAAGAGATATAAAGCATAGTACTAAGATAATTAGTATAACAATGAGCACGCAAATATGATCTCTCTACCAATACAATAACTTAACCTTAACTACATCAAGAACTAAATCTCTACTTTCAGTATGGCAATGCCAAGATGCCATAATAATATTATAAAATAACAACATAGACCATATTTATTATAAACAGACCATAACATTACCATAATCACCTATATATAAAATTAAACGTAGGAATTAGAAACCCTATATATAATCCACACCTTCAATCTCCAAATATCTCAATATATCTACGTCTCATTCTAGTAACATCACATTATAGCATATATATTTTTAACTACCTTCCAACGATGCCAATCTAAACAGTATGAGAGATAAAATAATCCAAAAAGCCAGATATAAACTTAGTCGATATATTTTGTCCATATTCAGTATCCCAGAATCGTTGATACAAATAAGAGTCAGAGAATTTATCCTTTCATTAACCGTAGTCCGTTTACTATTCCAGGTTAAGTCTACCATGATACGCAAAAAACATTAAGCAAATTTACTCCTATAACATAGGAGAAAAACATCTAAATCACAACAAACCCGTCTTACCACATACTCCATACTCCGCACTATTCAAATTATTTCTGCTTAAAATCCAATCATCGCCAATCTTATGACGACCAATTTTATTTCTTACAAAGGTAGTATAGATATTAACATACTGATCTATTTTACAAAGGCACTGCTGATTCATACGTTTATCTTTCAACGGATCAGTCATACATTTGGACTTACTTAATGTATCTTCCAAATTCAGAAACCTAACCCACGCAAAACCATAATATCACCCAGCAAGACCGAGGGTGGAATATCACCTCAACTTACAGGTATATAAACATCGATTCAAAATATATAACACAACATCCCAAACGTGCGAAATATTCCACTGCTGGAACCAGATAAAATTAATCATCTCTTGCTAAGAATGACCCATTCTTGTAGCACGGAGAGCGCAGTTCCGTTGCACCAACAGCTGGAAAAAACTGTTCTTGGGAAATATCCATGTTTCATTCACTAAACTGAAAAAAAATTTATATTTTATTAACTTCTTCACCATTTTCCTTTGTAAACGACTAAGTGATGACTATATTTACATTCAGAAATCATCTTAACAAATCGAGTATACAAATTGAATTTTTGAACTATAGATGCTAAGTGGTTCTTCAAGAATCCTGTCACCTCCTACCATTTGCTACCAACCTAAGATAACCCTCTAAAATTCCGTCATTTCTAGCTAGATTGATCAATAACAATACGTCCAGCAGTCACGTGAAGCCCCTAATGCAAAGACCTTGCTAGGCCATCATAAACGTATAGTTTCAATTATTGATACAAGTTTTCTTATTTTCTTCACAGTTTTCCTCTTTAAATTTAGAGATGTCCAGTTGTCATGATATGCTTTCGGATTGGTATCATGTTAAATGAAAGAGCTATCTAATATTATCCTTAATACGACTTATATGAATAAATACATCATTAATTATATATATATAATATAGATATTAAAATATATATATATACTAAATATAATTATAAAATATATAATATTACGATGATTTTAATATGTAAAATAATTATATCTCTAGTTCGAATAATTTGTATTTTGTATGTTACGCCTTGTTATTTTTGCTAGTCGTTAGCAGTCGTAGTGAAAAAATAATTGCAACTGCATATTTCATGTGAAGTGAATTTTACCCTCCTCAAACTTTAGAATTCACAAGTGTTTAATGGTTAGTTGATATACCCCCTCGCTTTTTAATATATCACCAACATTAATATCATAACTATTATAATAGAAAGTAAATAAGAAAATATATTTTATCTATTATATATATATAAATATAATATATATATATCATATCATATAATATATATTTTTTTTAACGCGAAAGCGTCTTATTCCTCTATGTCATGCTGTTCACGCGCGAGGTATAAATACATTAAATAAGATTTTTAATTAAATAAGATTCATACATTACAATTTCCTTCTTGACTGTAACCACCAATTAACTATAAAGAATTAATTAGTCTCAGAAACTTTGATAATATAATCTTAACATACAGCTTGTCAATACTTATATCAAAATAAATAATTCAAGGACGAATGCAAAATATAAATCGAACACAAGACTCTTAAATACTAAAATTTTTCAAATCATTGAAATCAATAAAATTAAACCATTATCACGTACTCAGCGTTATTATTAGAGAATGAAAACCTAAATCTGAATATATAAAAAAGCATAAACCTTGAAAACACACGAAACCTGCTACCTAATAATGTTTGCAAAACAATAACAGACCCAGATAACCGTACACCAACCGTACGCTACCAACCTATCAATAATTTTAAAACCGGGAGAATTCTCTTAACGATCTTTATTATCTACCATCAACCTGTCACGTCACGCAAACACCTGTTTCAAAGAGCTCACAATACTAACTCCTCCTTATCCTGCCACCTGTGCTGATCCAAAAAAAACCTTGCAAACCAGTTATATTCATCGTATTTTCCATAATTCAGCATAATCACAAAACCACCGATGCCATTCATGTATTGACAACACATTTCCTCATGAGGGGATGGCTATCTACCTTCGTTTAAGAGTAAACCTAGACGATGACAGGGTATCAAAATAACAGCCTCTAATCACACTTAAAATCTTTACGCTTCGAAACTCTACGTTCACCACCGCAATGAGTCCCCCCAATCCTGGGACTTCCTCTGCTTCGCTTCTCAGTTTACACCTTGGCAATCCTCTCTCTATATAGTATAATTCTTAGATAAACCTCTCTCTCCTCTCTCTCTCTCTTCTCTCTCTCTCTCTCTTCTCTCCCTCTCTCCTCTCTCTACCTCTTCTCTCTCCTCTTCTCTCTCAATACCTCTCTCTCTACTCTTCTAAATAAACCTTATAATTATGTAACTTATCATATATATATATCTATATAGAATATATATATATATATATATTTATATATATTACATTATATATATAATTGTTATATATATTATTATACTTACATTATTAAAAATAAATAATATATATAATATGATAAAGATATACTATAATATATTATATATATAGATGATATAAATATATATTATACTAAATAATTTTAAATTATATATTATATATAAATAATTATATATATATTATACTATTCTATAAATTATAATTCAAATAATATATAATTAAATTAAGTTTTTTTTTAATTTAATTTTTTATAAAAAATCTATTTTCTTATATTTTCTTTCACATAATATTCAAAGGGTGCCCAAATTCTGGGATTATTTTATGACGTATTCGAGAGAGCTTCTGGAGAAAATCCTCAAAAGTTAGCAAAAGAGAGATAATGTTCTTACCGGTTGCCAGGACAACCAGTTTTGAAAGCATATATTATTATGCTTTCTGAGCACAAATCGATAATCCTCACATGTCAATGACCCTATGAGAAATATAAATGAATTTCGCAAGAGATATAAATCATCTTTAATGTAAAACTTAGCGTTCTTGTATAACATTTTAACATTCATATTTATATTATGTATATTAAATCAGTAATCTGAAATATTTAGTACAGGAATTTGTTTAATTATTTTTTTAGAGAGGCCCAGCCTCTGTTCTTCCCCATCGTTAAAACCGTAATCTATAAGTAATATAAATATAGTAGTATATATAACAATATATATTATACTATATAAGTATATATATAATATATATTATAATTAATATATATATATATATTATTAGTACATATTATATATATATAATATTAGTATATATATATATTATATATAATATATAATTAATATATATATAATAATAGTATTATATCGTAATAAATAATATAATATATATAGCATATTAATAGAGTATATTAAATTGGTATATATATCCAAATAGAAAGATTATTTATTGGGAACAGATACTTTATAACATTATAATAGTAATATAATATAATATTCTATATATATATAATTATATTAGTGACTATATATTAGGAGTATAGTATATATATATAATATATGACTATATAATATACTAGTATATTATAAATATATATATATGAGTATTGTATAGAAACTATAAATATAGAGTATAAGATATAGTGATATATTAATATATATAATATATAAAGTCTATATATAAAAATATAGATAATATAGTATATATATATACTAGTACCTTGACTTACGAGTATAATATTTCAGTGTGAACCCTGTATAGTATAATATATATATTATAATACTATAGTACTATCTGATAATTGAGGGATAATAATTATATGTACTATATATAGTATATATATTAACATATACTAGTATAAGTATATATTATCGTATATAACATATAGTATAATGATAGAGAATAGAAGTATATAATTAAGCTTATAGCTATACTTGATATGAGTATATATTATATATAATTTATCATATATAGATATATATTTAGTATATATATAGGTAGATCCCATGATATATATAAGTTTATTTCCTGTATATCTCGATAACCTATTTTCAACGTCAACTAATCTTCTTATCAAAGAGTATGAAGCATCTACTGCGCTGATTGCTAATCCTCTATTCGAGCTATATTTATATGTTATTCATATATTATTCATTAGTTTTAATCCATAGATAGTACTAATCCACTTCTATATAGTATAGTGATATAGTACTTCATTATTTATATAGTAATCCTTAATCGTTAGGTGCAGTATAATATTTATTTTAAAATAGCTATTACTATTATATATTTATCACATATTAATCTAACTATGTAATTTGATAATATGTATTATACTATGCTTGAGTATATATCTTTATTTATTGAATTTATTACCATCACTAGTCTTATTATGATTGTTATATTCTTATATTATAACTATATCAGTAGTATATTTATTAAGGGTAGATATTAGTATTACATTTATTACAGTATATAAGAATATATACCCATACAGATTTAACATTGTACTATTGATTATAAAGTTAGTGTATATTCATAGATATATATAATTATATGACTAAATATATTATCCTAATGATATAAGTATAATCTATTTATTAGATTTAATTATTGATTTAGGATAAATACTGAATTTAGTTAAAATATGATCTGACATCTATAGTGTGACTTCTGAGTTTATAGCTATAGTGGTAGTAGCTATATATTATAAATATTCATAGTTAGTATAGTACTATATAAGTGATCATCATACCCCATTATTGATGGCGTTTACGCTTTAGTTTCCTTCAAGTTGGCCAGCATCTTCTATCCTCCTGCCCCAAAACCTCTTAACAGCACCGAAGGAAGAACTAAACGTAGAAAACTATCATTTCATACGCGCAAAAGTTCCGATGACTACGCCAATTGATCTATACACTCATGTACGTTTTCACCCATTTGCACGTAACCACAGATTCTCTTTCCAATTGCTCTCGGAAATATTTCTTCATCTCAGAGCTCCAGCGAAGATCAGTTTGTCTCATCACATAAGATTCCCAACTGGCCGACGGGTTACATAAGCACAAAAAAGTAGAAGGACCTGTTTGCTAGCCTCTTTACTCGATCCAAAACTTGCAGAAAGTGTTCTTTTTATCAATGACTCGTCTAGAATACCTAATCTTTAGCAATAGACTATTAATCTAAACGTCCAGCTAGGATCTCATATGACCTATGCCAATGTTACGAGAAGTGTAAAAGGTTGAATTTTATTCTTATATTTAACTAGAATTAGCAAAAAATATCCCTTATTTATAAATTATCTTTACTTCTCTCCAACTGAACTAATTTTCTTCAACATTTAACTAGCTCATTTATATTTTATCTATATTTCCCTATCATATCGACACAGAAATCTAATTATTGAATTTGTGCCTCCTCCATTCTACATTATGCATAAATAAATTTCTCGTGTGTCATGGATTATATCTTATTCCTCTTGATTTTATAATTAAATTAATATATTCATAACAAGACAAGTAAGTATGTAATGCTATTATATTTGTGTAATAATAATAAGTTATATTTTTTTCTATATCTCGCTCCAGTTTCATATAATTCAGTGCACAAACATTATATGAATCATTGTGTATACATAGTCGTCTATACATAGAATCTATATCTTACTAATAATATTACAAGTATATAACCAGATAATATATATATAATATATAACCTATATATATATATATATATAATTATATATATAAAAGTATGATATAGTGAGGGAGTATTATACGATAAGTCATAAGGTATTTAGACTTAGTAATGTATAATTTAGAATATTAATATATAGTAGTTTATAGAAATAAATTTACTAATTATTATAATATATAAAATATAATAAACTTAAATTGAACAGATAGTCTACCGATGATATATATTATATATTATATAAGCATTTCAATCACTGTAGGAGCCGTTGGTATTATATTAGACAATAACTATCATAGATTTAATATATTAATATAATTAGAACTATTGAATATATAATATATCAAATAAGTATCTAATAAGTGGACGGAATACTATATATATATATATATATAGTATAGTATAGTAAAGGTATTTATGAAATAAATATTTAACTAAACTACTCGCCTTATTATCTATGTTATTAGACTAATACATCCACACACTTTTATAATGTTATATATATATTAATCTATTCCAACTATATATATATAATTTAATACCTTATAGTATAAAGATATATCTATTATACATCCACCGTCACTTAATTTACTTAATTGTTTCAATTTTACATAATGGTTTATATTTATTATAAAATAACTGTATAATATATTAACTGAGGATTTAGTGTTTTAATCATTTAGAGACACTTATTGGAAATAATTACCTAATATAAAATATATTAGTAGATATCTCCTTAGGGTCTTATGTATAATTTTATGATAATTAACATAATATATTATATTATTTAGTAAAAATAGATATATATATCAAATATAATAATATATTTACTATAATTACATATATACACTTATATATTTAATGTACCTATAATATTAAGCAATCCTTATATAATTATTTCGTGCCTTCACATTCACTTCACAATCAGAACTTTACCTACTTAAATATTTTGTTCCTCTTCTCCTTCATGAGTAAAATACCTAAAAGATTCCCTGGCACTCTCCTAAGTAAATTGCGTAATATATTTTATTATGTAGATCTCCAGAAGACAATGAAGCTCCGAACACAACTTCATCAAACTCACTGTAAAACTTGTATAACTTATATTATGCACAATTGATTAGTTGAACCACTCCCCATATATCCCGCGAACTGAATCATATATATTCTTGATTGTACCCAACTGTAGTGGTTCAAAGAGCTGGGTAATCCTAATATTCGATTCTCTCAATCAACGTTGAAGAAGGCTGAATATAGGTATATACATAATAGTAATATATACTAAGTATATATCAATATAGATTAAAACTCATTCACTACGAATCCAATATATAACTAATAGTAATAAATATATTTGACATCTGGATATACGTGCATATATAAAGTATTAAGAGTAGATATTATATTAATATTATATCCATAAATACTATAATTACAATATTTATATGTTTTCATATATATAATATAATATAAATACTATAATAAATAATATATACTATACATCAGTATATATATAATATTTATTAGAAAATAATATACTTATATTTAAATTTATATATCTATATAGTATAGTATATATTACTATATACTAGGAGAAATATATATATATAGTATATTATATATATAGGTAGTAATAGTACGACATTTTTATGATGTATATTATATAATAATTATTTAACCTAAGTTGAAAGGTAGATAATATTTAAATAATTTTACCCAGAAATGATCATACCTAAAACAATCCTATAACTTTATCTAACATAATCATCACTTTAGTGTTAACTAGTTTCATGTAGCAATGTCTTAATAATTTATTATTCAGTAATTTGTACTGTAAACCTTATTTGTTGAACTTTCTATTTGAGGCTTTTCTTAATTATTTATTTAGTAGTTATTAGGTTAGATTAGTTTACAGGTATTAATATTATTAGGTTAGGTTTATGTTTAGGTTAGTTTTTTTAGGAGCGTTATGTTAAGCTCTCGTTCTCTATGTACTGAAAAGTAAAGCTATATGATAGCCCTTAATTCTTTTATTCTTTTTCAAAGAATTCCCAAATAAAGAAATAAAATGAATAAGTAAGCTACTAATTAATAATTATTTTCCTCAATATTTCAATAGACAAAACGCTGAAATTATAAATGATAAATATATATGACTGCCATAAAGATATAACAAATAATAATCGAATTTATCTATTACAAGATAATATCACAAAAATTCAATAAATGAGAAGAAATTCAGATTTAAAACAAAACTTTTAAGAAACTACCTTTCTTAACTAAAAGACTAAAAATAATAGAAGCCATACGTTAAGAAGCTACAATAAGCCTGAAAAAAATTATCTCTTGTTTCATGCTCGAGGTACCAACGTCTTGAACCAATTCTCTTACATTGAAAGTAGATGTAACGCTATTTGCATTGGCTATGCGACGAATTACACCCTTCGGCCTCTATTGCAAACACAATAACAGCGCATGAGTTAGATATCAACAACAGTATGCATGGTAGAACACGCAAAATCACACAACAACAATACGAAGTCTTAATCCTACTTTAAAATTTGCTATCATCCTCGATATCATCTATAATCAATAGAACTCAACCCTTTCCTTATAAGAAACAGTAGACCGATATTCGGCATTCAATATCCATTTTAATATTTTGTAATTAGTAAGAAGAAGACATGAAAGAAAAAACCGACCCCTCTTACTATATATGAACTTCACGATTCTTATAAATCTAATCGAAATCTTTATATTTCATCAGTACTATAAGCTTACTTTTCCCTAATTAACCATTTGTAATTATATGTTATCTATTTAATCTCTTACATAAGCTCTCGTTCGCTCAAACAATACCAATAGCAACACCCTGAATAATATCACTTTCATACACTATAGAGAAGTAACGAAAGCTCGCCGAACGTCACTACCCCAAAGTCAATAAATAATTTTGTTACTCAAGCAATTTCCGGAAACAAACTTTACCGAAAATTTATGAAGAATTTTCTAATAGGCTTAGAAAAATTGCAAAAATAACAATAATAATAATAAAATAATAAAATAATAATAATATAATATATAATAAATAATAATTAATAAAATAATAAAATAAAAATAATATAAAAATAAATAATTTAAAATAATAATTAAATTAAATTAATAAATAATATAATAATATATATGAATCAATTAATTAAATAATAAATCAATTAATAATAAAAAATAATTAAAATAATATTATAATATAATTTATAATCAATAATACGAAACCTATTATATCTATATATAAGTTCATCAAATAATACTCATCATACAATATAATATTAAAAGAAATATTTGCCATAAACGAAAAATATCTAAACAAGTAAATATTTTAAAAATATGTAAATCATAATAAATTAAAACACCTTACATAATGTTAATAATAATAAATAATAATAAGACTACTAAATACAATTAAATAAATAATAATAATAATGAATAATAAATAATGACTATGACGACGAAATAATAATAATAGCTAATTAATAATAATAATGACTATAATAATAAATATAATGGGCAATACCGAAAATATAACAGCATACACATAATTTAACTACAATTAACATGGAAAAATTTAATCTGTTAATACATGTCTATTAATAAATATAACTAAAAAAAAAATAAAAAAAAGAAAAATAAAATTAGATTATTTAATAAAATAAATAAAAAATATTTTTTGGGATTTTTTTACTTTACTTCTCTAGCTTAGTTCAAGATGGCTAAATTTTGCCGTCTTTTGCCCCTCCTTAAAAAGTGCCATGCCCATGACTAATGGTAACAAAAAAAAAATATCTTCCGTCACAACACACCGGCACACAGTCAAAGCACTCCCCTCCCTCGCTTCTCTCACCGCCTCCCCTCTCTCCGCCTGCTCGTCGTCTCTCTCGCGGCTCGCGGCGTCGACTCTCCTCCACTCACTCACTTCACCTCACCAGCCACGCACTCACTCATCATTTGTTCCCTTTTATACATGTTCAATTTCTCTGTAAATTAATTAAACTTTGGACCTACATTGTCTGACGTTTTTTAGAACATCTCGTAAAACTGCCAAATCGAAATCATCGTACACCTGATCTGTGTAGTTTCTCGCACCCCTAGGAGGAGATTATCTCACAAGAATAAATAAGAAAATTTCACACTATCTTTTTATTTTTTTCATTTGAAATCTATCTTTGTTGAACAGTTTGTATAATGAATAATTTGACGGTAATTATATAGTCACTCCGGGATTTCACAGAGAAGCAATCAACTGCCAAGAAAAGTTTAGAGTAAAAAAAAAATCAAACGAACTAATATATAAAAAATAGTTAAAAATAAATAAATCTAAAAAAAACATGTAATATAAGATATTCCTCATATCAAAAAGAAAATCTCAGCGAAGAATTTGAGTCATTTATAGCTAAAACTAAGATTCGGAAACGTGCTAAATTTTAGATTACGGAACAAGAAAGTCTCTAGAATCCCATGAAAAAAATTATTCATAAAAGGGAGTTTTTAGATGATGCTTTAATTAAGGAACTGAGACTTCTCTAGACTCTCGACATTTATACCAATTTCAATATATCATAACGATTAATATGAATTAACTATCCATGAAATAAACGTCGAGATCTATATCCGACGTACTGTCTAAGGCAACGTAGTATCCGACTCATAATATATATTCATGATGTGAGTATATCATCGAAGATATTGCTGATAATGATACATTGATGTATAATCATATATGTGAGAGAGAAATTTATGGTAAATGTACGATTTAGTTATTGTGATATTGTTAGTTAACTAATCGTATTGTGGTAAATAAAGAATATGATATGTACAGTAAGCGGTTTTACGTATTGATTCCTCAATTATCGAATAATAACAAGGCAATTTTAAAAACCTACGACGTATATAGACGATTCAATTCTAAATCTATATCCTCCGTTTATATATATATATATATATATATATATATAACTTGGACAGCTGAGTATTCCTGTGCTAAACATCACAGGAACTCTGCTTTTACGAATTACCATAACATCAAAACACCAGAAACTGATGCTTTCAGTTGTTTTGTCTACCTTCTGTTGTAACTTAACTATTGCTCGGTCTATAACATCAATTCCAGAGTTAATGAGATTTTTGGTCGTCTTCAATGACTCAAAATATCGATTATTTCTTTTTTCTAATATATTCTATCTTAATCACAACAACAGAACATTATTCTCCATTCAATATTTTCCCTCTTAACTTCAAAGGTACGGAAATTTGGTAGTCATCAATACCTCAAAAAAACTCATTAATTTATCTATCTAAGGTTCTCAATCTTCTCAGCAGCAATGACACATTCTTCCAAAACATTCAACTCGAACCTTCTTTTTAATATATTTTAATTTGATACTCTCTCTCTCTCTCTCTCTTCTCTCTCTCTCTCTCTCTCTCTCTCTCTCTCTCTCTCTCTCTCTCTCTCTCTCTGTGGAAGCGACTTTGTATCCTCAGAGAGAGAGAGAGAGAGAGAGAGAGAGAGAGAGAGAGAGAGAGAGAGAGAGAAGAGAGCGTTATCATGACCATTCCTGGAATGATTCTAATTGTCACACTTTGAAATCATGATTTTAAGAGACAGGATTCGAGAAGACTTTTGAATCCTTGACATCACTTCGCATGGGACATTGAACTGCGGAGCAGCAAGGATTTGGGTGGAGCCGGAGTCGGAGCCGGAACCAGAGCCAGAGCCGGAGATTAAGTAAAATAAAATTTTTGGGTAGAACCGAAAAGGGAATTGGATAAAAAAAAATGTTTTTTTTTCAGAATACAATAAATGAGTCCAGAGGTGTAGCCGGAGCCGGAGCCGGAGCCGGAGCCGGAGCAGGAGAATAAGTAGGAGTCATCGACGACTAATTTAAGATAATAAAGGCTTAACCGGAGTTAGAACCGGAAAAAAATAATTTACCGGTTCCGGAGAAATCTGTGAAGTCTAATCTGTCTAAAATATAAAGTCGCATAACATTTCCTTTGAGGAAAGGCTTTTGAGACGTCGTCCAGTTATTCAATGCAATCTTATAATAAATATTTTAAAACATGGATTAGCTATAAAAATTTGAAAAAGGGGCTTAAAAACAAATAAATAATAATAATAATAATAATAATAATAATAATAATAATAATAATAATAATAATAATAATAATAATAATAATAATAATAATAATAATATTAATAATAATAATAATAATAATAATAATAATAATAATAATAATAATAATAATAATAATAATAATAATAATAATAATAATAATAATAATAATAATAATAATAATAATAATAAAAATAATAATAATAATAATAATAATAATAATAATAATTATAATAATAATAATAATAATAATAATAATAATAATAATAATAAGAATAATAATAATAATAATAATA
>JABUQX010133747.1:15000-18709 GCA_015478945.1 Trachelipus rathkii
AACAAAGTAAAACAGGCTTTAAATATATTATTATTATTATATTATTTTATTATTATTATTATTATTATTATTATTATTATTATTATTATTATTATTATTATTATTATTATTATTATTATTATTATTTAAAGTAATTCATTGTTACCTTTGTACAAGCGATGGAAAAATCTTATGTGAGAAACATCTTTTGTCTATCTCACTAAGGTCTAATCTTTTACCTGTTTTAATGTTATTTTTAGATTTTATAATTAAAAAGAATAAAAAGAAAAAACAGTATACATTTTTGCATATTATATGATATATATAATTATATATAATATAATATATTCAAATAATGTATACTATAAAGATTACACTTCTTTAAGAAAAGTTCTATCTTTTTATTTATTTCGCAGCCTCTACGACACTCCAGCGCTATTTCTTAACTGTTATCTAAGTAGGTGTTGGGCCCAAACGAATGACTTTACCTAAGATCCAACCCTTTTTAAAAGATCGCTTTCCCCCTGTCCCTCTCTCATCCCCTTCTCTAATCTCTCTAAACCCCTAAAGTTTCTCCTTCTCATTCCCCCACCATTCTCTCGGTCTCTCAATCCCTTTCCTGAAGTGAAGTCTAAAAATGGATTTTTGGATGAATCCAAATTTAAATCCATCTGGAATATTCCGGTTGGATTGGGAATTGGATTTTTAGGAATGAGAATTCCCAGACTAGGAATTATGATTCACAGACTTATTTCAACATCTCTGGCTCCAGTTTTACGATCCAAAAGTTTAAGAAATGTCGAGTCAAGTAATAAAAAAAGATATTAAAGTGAGATTTGTTTTTGAATTGTACGTTTTAAATATCAACAAACTTAGTTTCTTGATTTCAAATATTGTGAAATAATTTTACAATAAGGACTCTGCCTCAGAAAATTAAAATTCATAAGGATTTTAATTCTAATAGTACTATATAAACATAAATTCAAATAATTCAGAAAGGTATTAGTCCAGGTAGAAAGGATATTAGTCCAAGTTAGCAATATTAGAATATACTTCCACTTCTTGAGAAGTAGATTGCCTATATGGAATAGGTGGTGGCATCGGAGGTTTGGGTATTAATGATTGTCTAAATTTTATGGGAGGTTGTACCAAGGGTTCAATTTCAATTTGATTCTGTGGGGAATTTTGAACTGGGGTTACCTCTAATGGAAGGGTTGACATGGGTATATTATTCAATGGAATATCTTGGGGTTCTTGATTTAATTCTTTCAAACATTTTCTACACAATGCTTTTCTATAAGACCAAGTCAAATAAATAATCACTATGATGAAAATGAATAAAATAACACTAGTTGTTCCTCCACCGATATATGGGATTAATTTAACTTGAGAAAGATAAGGAGTTAATGGGTGGATGGTATTATTAATACTATCTAGTCTCTTATTCCACTGAACTTCTTTCATTATTTGAAATTTTGGAAACAATGCTGAAGATATATTTGGTAAAGCAACATGAGTTAAAAAATTAAACAAAACTTTATCAGATTGAGCAATTAATGAAGTTAATGAAATATTTTTCTCTAAATGAATGGGATTTTTAAATTGATAATTAGCAGAGGTAAAAGTACAACCGTGAGGAATATTAAAAATAAAATTATTTATATGCTGTACAGAATGGGGTCTTTCGCAGGATATGGAAGCTCTAATTTTTTCTGCAAAAGATATAATAGTGAAATGTCCTAGGGTTACTGTGAAAGGTTCTTTTGATTTAAAGATAGTTATAGGACATGACGAGAAATTAGTAGTATAGTTAAGCAAAAGCGATAGCAAGCATGTTTTGTCATCAATGGATGTAAAAGGTTGTGATTGAGGGCAAACCGCTGTTTTCCCTATGTTGCGACAATAGTCGTGAACCGAATTTCGCAAATAAGTATATTTTCGCTGACCATAATTAACGAAAAGATAATTATTCGGTGTATTATACATTATTCGAACGGATGTTTCATTAAATGGAATGAATGTTGGGAATGGAATTAACTTGTATGAAATAAATTTCTCATTTGAAATGAATGGAATTAGTGTAATTAATTCAAATGGATTAGTGGTTGATTTTATAGTCCATGAGTATGTCAAAAATGAATGATATGTTGTCGCTTCTAATGGTATGATAGGATGTAATTTAGTGGTTTGTGTCATTTCTAGTATATATGGTAACAAAAAGATGGGTGAATAAAGTTGATCATTAGTTATCTTGGTTTTAGCTAATTGTAATGAAGTGATAACTAATTGATGTATCATTGTAATACTGTTAACTGAATGTTCAACTAATGTAAGTAATGATATTAGTGGAGATGGATAAGACTGCAGGTAAAAGAAGTAATGCAAATGCTGGATGTAACATTTTCATTTTAGTCTGAAATGATTATTACTTCGATTTAATAAATGAGGTCGCCGTTTTATTAAAGTAAAATTAAAATAATTAATTAAATGTATTAAATTCTTTTAAAGTTACCTATGATTATACTAGAGTTACGTTAATTTTTAAAATTTAAAATTGGAATCAAGTTTGATATGTTTCTGATAATAAATTTAATTAATGAAATCAAATAATTAAAATAAAATGAACTTCATAAAATGAAATCAAGTTTATTGGATCTTGGATAATAAAACTAAAGATAAGTAATCTTCAACATTCTGATTATAATTAAAATGAAAATTAAAATTAAAGAAGCTTTAAGCGAAACTTAAAATTGTAGCATTCTGATTATCATGAGATTAAAAATTAAAAATTAAAAGATTATACTAATTAATATTAATAAAAGCTGATCAGGCTAATTAATATTAATCAAAGTTAATTATAGCATAAGGCTAATTAATATTAAGAAAAGCTGATTATATAGCATAAGGCTAATTCTGAATTAAAATCAAAATTAAAAATTAATAAAATTCTTAATATTAATAAAAGCAAGCTGATTATATTTTTATTATTCTAATATTAAAACGAAATTTTTCGATTTTTATTTTGTTTTTCTTTTTAAAATAAAAAATAATAATAAAAAAAATGTTACTAATAAAAAATAAAAGTATATAAACGTTTCGTAAAATAAAATTTTTTCTATTTTTTTTATGGTTTTTTTTAGTTTCAAAAGAAAAGACTGACCCCTGGGGGCAAAAAAAAATTATCCGAATTCGTAACGGACATAATAAAAATATGGAAACTTATACTTAAAAGATTAAGAATAGAAAAGGGTAAAATGTGTATTTTGTGTATTGTAATAGGAAATATAAAAACTTAAACCTAAAGGTTATGAACACAAATAAAATAAAATAAAATATTTATTTACAAAAAATGTTTTACAATTCTAAGAGATTTTAACTCTTAGGAGGCAAATAGTAGAGTCTATTTCCTCTTCTAGTCAACTCTAATGGCAAAACAACTGGAGGTCTCTGTAATTCTGTTTCAGATGATTCCTTTGTTGCTTCTTCCGTTCTTGGTGGTAGAGATTGAAGAGATTCATGTTCTCTTTGTCTTGTTTGACTTCTTGTAACTCTTTGTTCCACATCCCTCGGACCTCTGAATTGCTGGTGAGGTCTATACGACGGATCTTCTTTTCTATCATCTCTTGTGCCTTCAGATGTTGATAAATCCATAAAATCTTCTGGAGGTGTTACCTCATCATCTTTGGGAAGTGCTTCAGCGGAACTTGGCACATTATCCCCTACAGTTCCA
>JABUQX010133748.1:7500-15846 GCA_015478945.1 Trachelipus rathkii
TATATATATATATATATATATATATATATATATATATATTATATATTTTTATATATTTATTTTTCTTATATATATAATATATATATAATATATATATATTATATATATATATATATATTGTTTGGTTTGTCGTCAAGTGAAAATGTCTTAAAATTTGGAAGTAAGAGAAGATATTGAGAAGGGCAATATCGGGATAGCAAGGAGTGTTTAAAAAGGTTTTGAAAGATTTATGGAATGCAAAAAATCATAACTCGTTGCAAACGACTAATTTTAAAGGCAAAAGGGCTCATTATAAAATATTTAAATGTAAAAATTTTAATTAATAATAGTATATATATTTTCGGTCTACAAAATAGGTATTATATTTAACATGAATAATAAAATTTATTGAAAAGCTCAAAAGTTTTTGAGAAGAGTACTTTTGAGAAAAAATAATTTTAACCAGAAACTTTAATGGGCCGATCTACTTGAATTTTTGTTAGTTTAGGTAAAGGTGATGATTCCCATTGGCAGCGACGCATCGGTTGGATTATCGTAGGTCTCACTAACATGCAATGGCAGTGTACGCTGCGCTGATGTTATATTCGATGATATGTCCGAAGCAAATGTTGAAAATGTTGAAGTTGTCTGAAGAATTTTGAATAAGGAGAATGAAAACTAATGGAAATGCAGGAGCAGTCAGAAGTTAATTGTTTGAATGGTTTCTTCATTGTTAATGATGCTGATAAAACAGGAGAACTTAAAAAAGGAGAAAAAGAAGCCAAAGGTGTTGAAGACTCTTTATTTATTGAAGCAGCAGCCCAGAATACTGAAATGGAAACACCAAAAAAGAAAAAAGAAGAAACACAGTGAAAAAGAAGTGGAAACTGAAAATATTAACACTACTCTTGAGATTTCATTAAATGAAAACTCATAAGGGGAGTCTGCTAAGAAGAAGAAAAAGAAAAAAATAAGCACCCAGAAGAGCAAGAGATTGACGGAACTTCTGCTAATCAGTTTGATAAGAAAACATTCTTCAATGATCATGGATGAAGAGGGAAAGTTTTCTTTGAAGAAGAAGAATATAGGGAAGTCAAAAACTAATTAAGAAATCTGAAATATCTCTAAAAATATAGATAGATTATTTTTATTATTATTTTCTGTCCCCGCCTTGAATAGGGCCATGCTAGTGAGTGATTACATTTCTGTATTCAAATATATATATATATATATATATATATATATATATATGTTATATATATATATATATATATATATATATATATATATATATAAGTTATATATATATACATATATATATATATTTTTATATATATATATATATAAAGTATATATATATATTTATATAGTTATATAATATATATATATATATATATATATATATAGGCATATATATATATATATATATATATATATTTATATATATATATATATATATATATATATATATATATATATATATATATATATATATATATATATATATATATATAAATAACCTCCTCCTTCCACAAAATTGAGAAAAATGCAACTGATACAAAAAACCGGTTATATATATAAGAGAGAGGATACATTTGCTAATTGCATATAGAACTTAACTAATTATTATTATTATTATTATTAGTTATTATTATTATTATTATTATTATTATTATTATTATTATTATTATTATTATTATTATTATTATTATTATTATTATTATTATTATTATTATTATTAGCTACATATTGTTATTATTATTATATTATTATTATTATTATTATTATTATTATTATTATTATTATTATTATTATTATTATTATTGAGCTCAAAAGGACACAACATTATGCTGCAATTAGTAGCCCCCTTTCAGAAATTGTATTGCATTAAATATTGTAATATAACATGTTAAAATTAATAATATATATTGTTCATTTTCTGAATAAATTGTTTTTGATTGATTGATTGGTTGATTATTACTAATTACACACCGTCTTCATTAAAATATATTTAATATTATCTGATATGTTTACAGGAATACTAATAATTGAAAAAATATACATGCTACATAAAACAGTCTTGAAAATTTTTTATTTGTATTGTATTTGTTTAGTATAGATTGGGAAAACTTCAACAATGGCCGCTTTTCTTCTCAATTTGCTTCTTATCATGTTTATGTATATCTGTAAGTAATATCAGCAAAAAGTATATATAGATATTCATAGACATGATATATGTGTATGTTTATTTGTATGAAATATCGGGAACTATTTTTGAAAATATCTTTAGTACAGCTTGGGAATGAGAATTAACAGATGATAAAATAAATTGCTATAATTGTATCGTCAGATAACTTTTCAAGAATTAAAAACACGTAAAGCATTTTAGACTTATTGGAGAAAGAGAGATAGAAATTCTCTTTCACTAGAAGCGGAGAGAGAGAGAGAGAAAGGAGAGAGAGGAGAGAGAGAGAGAGAGAGAGAGAGAGAGAGAGAGAGAGAGAGAGAGAGAGAGAACTTAATTTTCTATTAAGAAAGTCCTCTACCTTAAAATAAATTTATAATTGTAGCTAAGATAAGCGAAGCAAAATATTTTGCTCTTATAAAATTATAGAGAGAGAGAGAGAGAGAGAGAGAAAGTAGAGATATATATATATATAGGTAGAGAGGTAGAGATATATATGAGAGAGAGTACTCAATTTTCTATCAAATAAGAAAGTCCTCTACTAAAATAAATTTATAATTGTAGCTAAGAGAAGCGAAGCCAAATTTTCTGCTCTTATAAATTAACAAACTTTGGGAATAAAGTTTGCCAAGAGAAAAAAAATGTTTTTCCCAAAATTATCCAGTAATACAAATCTCATTTTTCCACTCGAAGATTTACGGAAATTATTCACTAATACATTTTCATTTCAATACATTTCGTTTGCATCTCATTACATTTCGTTTAACTTCACTTTATTTCATTACATTTTTTTTATAAACTGTTTTATTTCACTAAATAAACAAAATCAATAAATTAAAGTTTTTTTTAGAACATTTTAAACACACACACACACACACACACACACACACACACACACACACACACACACACACACATATATATATATATATATATATATAAGAGAAAGAAAGATAGTAGCAGTATATGGTATCTATATATATATATATATATATATATATATATATATATATATATATATATATATATATATATATATATATATATATATTTCTATATAATTTGATCTGCTCCAGTTGCTTTAAACAATTTTTTTAAAATCTACGTAATCGAATAACAAAGTGTATTAAACGTTCTTATTCTTCTTTTAACAATGCAAAGTGAAATAAATTATAAATATAAAAATAAATTACATTATATATACGTTAAGTAAAGGTTATGTTAGAGTTTAGTTAGTTTGCATAGATTTGAACTTTTTTTAAATATTTTTATAGGCGTGAAGCTGCTTTAATACTAAAGTTTCAATTTGAATTTACGCATTTTCACTTCAATTTTATGAAATGTGTTCGAATTCATACAATCGATATGTATATGGAGGTGGAGGCAGATAATCGACATGATTAATATATTTTATATATATCTATTTATGTTATGTATTCTCAATATATATATAAATGAGCTAAGGCAGCATGGATTAGTAATGTATTGGAACCAGCTTTACATTTAAAAAGATATAGATTATTTCTATTTATTAGTTATATATTAAAAATATATTTATAAAGAAGAGAAAAATTATATATATATATATATATATATATATATATATATATATATATATATATATATATATATATATGATCGAGAGATGTGTTTGTGTTTGTGTCTTTGGTCATATTAGTTTTACAGCATTTAGTTGTTCACTTCCAAGTTTTATTTTAATGTCCTTTGATCACCTTAATTTCATATTAATTTAATTTTAGTTTCTAATTAAATGCCTGTGTGTTGATATATATATATATATATATATAGTATATATTGTATATATATATATATATATATATATATATATATATATATATATATTTTTTATATATATATATATATATATATATATATATATATATATATATATATATATATATATAAATATATATATATGAATATATTATATATGTGTATATATATATATATATATATATATATATATATATATATATATATATATATATATATATATATAAAGTAAGTATATATATATGGTTATATATATATATATGGGTTATATATATATATAGCAGCGTTGAAAGATACATATATATATATGGTATATATATATGGTGAGTGTGGTATGTTATATATATGCAGGCAGTATATTATAGCAGCATATGCCATATGCGCGCGTATGGTTGGGCATATATATGTTATATTACAAAGAGTATATATATATATATATATATACATATATATATATATATATATATATATATATATTATATATATATATATATATATATATATATATATATATAAGTATATTTATGTTATATAGAGGTATAAATATATATATATATATTAATTTATATATATATATATATATATATATATATATATATATATATATATATATATATAAAAAAAAATATATATATATATATATATATATATGTTGTTATATATATATATATATATATATATATATATATACATATATATATATACAGCAGTTAGCAGTATAAAGAAGAAGAAGATATATATATATATATATATTTATATATATGGTAAGTTTATGTATATATATATATATATATAAAGAGATATATATATATATATATATATATATATATATATATATATATATATATAACAAATTCAGATGGAAACATAAACAGCGTAAACATCATACGGAATCTTAAGATAAGTTTTTAGTGTCTTTCCTTTATAAATTTTTCATATTTATTGTATATACGTTTATATATATCTACTTTCACGTACGGTTTTTGAAGTGTTTACTTCTTTATTTTTAAAGTTTCAATGTCGATTTACTAGTTTCTATTTCGTGTTCGTAATTTTGCGAAGGTGTGTGAGTGCGTGTGTGATTTTAATTTTTTAGGTTTTACATATTTTACCGAACATTTTGACTTACCGAATATTATCAGTGTGTGTATGTGTTTATGTGTATGTACGTAAATTTGTCTGTGTGTGTGCGGGAGCGAGATTGTACGAATGACAAACGTGATGGTGTGGGTAGGAGTATTGACTTTTGCCAATGTTCGTTACATAGACGTGCAACTCGAATCTGTAGAGTATCACCTTTCTAATTCTCATCCTAACCTCTTACTCCTGTCTGAGACCCAACTATCCAGAGATTCTTTCTCTAATAAACTTAATATCTCAAACTACAACTTTTTTTCACAATTTTCGCCTCAAAGATGCAGTCTGTGCCTATATAAACATTGACACTCCCGTAACACGTCTCGTAAACCTTGAGTCTTTTAACTTTGATATTCTATGGCTTAAGATCTATCTTCCTACTATTACTATTAACTTGTGTTTCTGCTACTGATCTAATAATGAAACAGATTTGCCGGCTCTTTTTAAATATATTTCAACCTCTCACGAGACTGTTATTTCTTCTCATCCAAATGCTGAGATCCTCTATTTAGGGGACTTCAACGTACACCACACTGAGTGGTTGTGCTTCTCTCATACTGATACAGGTGGGAATTAGGCCTTGACATACAGTATTCTCAACTATCTGGAATAGTTGATTTAGGAACATACACACATTCCAGATCGTCCTAGCCAATTCTTGAACACTCTTGTCCTATGGTACACTACTGCATGATCCTTCTCTCTACAAATACAAAATTTTCCCTCCTATCCGTAACTCAGACCACAATCTTCTCTCTACAAATACACAATTTTCCCTCCTATCCGTAACTCAGACCACAATCTTGTAGCTCTTGATTATAACACTTTCTCTCTAGCAACTCTACCTTGCCCTAAATGTACTTTCTGGTACTTTAATCGGGCTAGTTGGGGGTCATTGCGTCGCTTCTTTGCTACCTAGCCTTGGTATGAATCCGGTTTTGACGGAGGATGCTTCGGTGACTGCTGAAAAAGTAGGAGCCGTAATTTCCGAGGAAATGAACAGGTTCATTCCATCTTCCACTAAACCTTTTTCTCCTCATAATCTCGTGCTCTTCACGATAGAGACAATGCTTATCGTAAATGGAAAAACTCTCCTTCTCCTATCACTCTTCCTGATTTTCCTTCAACTCGGAATCGTTGCAGGGATATTGTTCTTGAGGCTAGGCGAGCTTTCATCAAAAGGAAGTGCGCTGACCTCCTTGGATCTCCTACTGATAAAAATTTCTGGCCCCCTCCCAAAAATATATCTAATAACTTTTATAAATCTGCCTTTCCTCCTCTTATTCGCTCTGACGGAAATGTAGCTAATACTCCTTCTGAAAAGGATAATCTCTTCGGCCTCCTCTTTTCATCTAATTCCACACTGGACGATTCCGGCAATCTCCTCCTCCTCCTCCCTCCTCCTCCCCTCCCCTCCTCCTCCTCCTCCTCCTCCTCCTCCTCCTCTTTCTCCTCCTCTGAGGTGTTCCATGCTCCTCCTGTGATTACACATGGTCAGGTGCATGAGATCCTGAGATCTTTGAACAGTAGGAAGGCTAGTGGCCCGGACGGCATTCCTCCTCGTATTCTGAGGGAGTATGTTTCCGAGCTGGCGCCTGTCATCGTTCGTTTCTACTATCTATGCCTTAATTCTAACACTTTCCCTCAGTGCTGGAAGCACGCATATGTTCAGCCGATCCCGAAGAAAGGTAGCAGTTCTTATCCTTCTAACTATCGTCCAATAGCTCTCACTTGTATTCTGCCTAAAATCTTTGAAATTCTCCTCATTTTTCATTTCCTTGATCATTTGGAATCTCATTCTCTTCTTTCAGCTCACCAGTATGGCGTTCGACGTTCGAGGCCAACTGGTGACATTCTTTCCTATATCACTGAATTTTGGTTTTCTGCCCTTAGGTACTATGGGGAGTCATTAGTGGTGGGGCTTGACATATCCAAATCCTTTGACAGGGTATAGGGTGCATCACTACTCTCTAAGCTTCCTTCCTTTGGGTTTTCTCCTCTTCTTTGCTTAATTTTTTCTAGTGTTCTCTCAGATCTTTTCATATCGGCACTTGCTGATGGAACGACCTCTTCTTCCTTTCCTGTTGACAGTGGTGTTCCGCAAGGTTCTGTTTTATCTCCAGCTTTATTCTTATTAGCTGCTATCTAACTCTATTCATTTTTGTACTGATGACTCAACTCTCCATTCTTCCACTCATTACAAATCTGCTTCTTCCTTCACTTCAAGAGTTGTTTCTCGTCTTCACCTTTCCGATTCTATTCTTGCTAATCTGGATGGGATTTCCCGGTGGGGTCACGTCAACCTTGTGAAGCTCAACTCTTTAAAAACTCAACTTCTTCCCATCTCCCTCTCAAAAACACTTCCCAACTTTCCTATCTTTCCTGTCTCACCTGTGGACAACACAAACATTCTTGGTCTGAACATAAACAATAAACTCCCTTGGAAACCTCACATCACAACGGTTGCTAAGGTGGCTTCATAAAAGCTGGGAGATCTGATCAGGTTGCAGGAATTTTTTTCTTCCGAATAGTTACTCTAATTATATAAGGGTCTTATCCGCCCTTGTATGGAATATTGTTACCACATTTGAGGAGGGGCTCCAGTTCCGCCCTTCTTTTGGACAAAGTTGAGTTTAATGCTAAAAAATTAATAAACTGTCCCCTACTTTCTAACTCCCTGACTTGACGTTGGTGCTCTATCTCTTTACTATAGGTATTACAACAGCAGGGGCTCGATGGAGTTGACCTCTCGTATTCTACCACCATTGCTTCGCCCTCATAACACAAGAGGTGCCTGCTTTCTCACGAATTCTGCGTGAAGATTGGGAACTCCAGGCTTGTTCATTGTGGTGCCTCCTTCTTTCCAGCCACCTCTCTCTTCTGTGGAACTCTCTACCTTCATCTGTTTTTCCTGCTGTATTTAATCTCCCTCTCTTCAAGTTCTCCGTCTATGGTCACCTCAGGGATTTAAGTTAGACTTGGAATTGGGTAAGCTTTCCCATTATCATTGTTTTTATTTTATTTTATTATTATATCCCCTCTTTTAAAAGGGCTCTGCCCATGAGTGGTGGTTAGCATTATCACACTGTAATGAAACAGTATTATAAGTATATATATATATATATATATATGCATATATATATATATATATATATATATATATATGAAGCGGCCGCACGGAAACGCGAAAGCGTTTCGCCGATAAATGCGAAACGGTTACCAATTGATAATGAAACGAGCAAGTACAATAG
>JABUQX010133749.1:0-7500 GCA_015478945.1 Trachelipus rathkii
TCAGATACAAAAGAGAGAGATTTTTTTTGGTTAAAAGTATTCTTGCAGAAGTATTGTTTAGGGTCTTTATAAGAGGCTTTATTGTTATAATTGGTAATTAAAATATATATATATATATATATGAGGTATCGATGCGATGAATGATCGTACCATAAATATGATAGTATGGTGTGTAAATTTATTATATAATTATAAATATAATATGCGGATAATAGTATATGAGTATGATACTGACCGTAGTAATAATATAATATTAGAATATATGAATATATATTATATATAATAAATGAGAGGAAGATATATAAATTAGTAAAATATATTAAGTTCATTTAATACTATCTTTAGTTAATATAAGGATAGTATATATATGATATCTATAATATACAGATATTTTAATTTAGACGTAGTATTGGATATAATCTATGATGATAAATTATAATGGGGAGGAGGAGAGAAAGAGAGAGGAGGAGGAGGAGAGAGATTAAAATGTGGATAATTATAAATTAAGCTAGTTTATTGTAATATAAGGAAAAAATCAAATGTAATAATAAACCTGTGGAAGCCACACTTGAAATTTTTTTGAATTTGTAGAAATGAGCAAAAAAGTTTTTAATTGTTATTATTATCAAGTGTATTGTGTTGAAATTTTTCTTTTTATATTTTGTTTAATTCTTACAAATAGGGATTGGAATGTCTGTCATCTGTTTATATACTTAGGGTGTTTTAATAATATAGGTAATCATCATGCAATAATAATCATACAATCATGTCTAACCTTCTTTTCAACACTAGATGTGGGGTAAGGTTGCGTACGATCACGGAAAGCAGCAAAGTAGTAGAATATATATGAAACGCACGTGAAAAAAAAGCCAGTCTTACAGCCCTTTAAATACATATTAGGTAGGATGTCGTCGCAGTCCAGATGATTAAACTAACGCGCCTGAGATTGCTTCACGGGAACCGAGACGGACCCTGCACGTTATTTGGCATCTGTAATGGTAAGGTTTGATAGCATTGAAATCAGGTGTGGAACACAACCAACGCCCGATCATAAAAAACCGTCCATTCAATCTATCTTTCTATGACACCCTTGTTTTTTCGCACGTTGCCAAACTCACCATTCTCTCTTGCAGGCATTTCTTTACATGACTAAATCGAAACTTGTTGTTCGAATATCACTAGGACGGTAGAGTTCCCGCACGATCTCGAAAACCTAATAACATTCCGCTTTGTTATCGATTCTTCTGAAACGTAATCCGCACACTAGCTTGTCCATTACTGAGACGAATTAGATACTGATTGCCAGATGTCCATATTGAATAAATTAGTACTTTTGCCAACTTCTATCATTTACAGAAAATTCCTACTAACTCTGTGCTTCATGTGATCTTTTCATCCAACATATATCATAAATAACTTTAAATCCAGAACCTTGTTCAGTTTCTCACATGCCATGAATTTATCACTCGGGAATGTCATCAACCGAACAACCATATAACGTGAGACTAGCTCTTAATCTACGTTATGCTTTCAAACCTTATTCTGCCCAATGCGTCACAATCTCCAACTTTCTTTACAGATTGACCCGCAAAAACACAATAACATCCGCATGATGAGATAGGTATACGGCGCCCATCTGCTCACCTTCCAATTCTCTCATAATTCTACAGACTTTACCTGCACCACTCTATATTCTTTCATACCTCATCCTTAAACAATTGAATAGACAAGAAGACATAACAAATGACTTGCAACATTCGATATTTAATATTAACATTCTACTATTCAATCTTTATTTTACTACCTCCCATAATCTCATAGATCATATGTTTGATTCATTCAGAACAACCCCAAGTCTACAGATATAATCACTAATACTGGCCAATACGGCTTCGCCTATAAGATCCTATCAGTGCAAAGTTGCTTGCATCCAAATTGATAAAACTAAATACTAAGTTTAGTTGACTCTGTCCTAACATTCATTTTAGTCGAATCATGATTGTTTCATGTTAAGAGATTTGATGCAAATATGATGTACATCTTCTAACGGCGACTTAGTTCTTCACAACTCAAGAGATCGTAGTGATCCGCTTCACTCGTGACGCTTGAGACCAAATTACCATATATAAATTATATATTTCTATCAACACTCAAATAATTAATTCCTCTATAATTCTTCAGTTACCGTGTTGATACAATTAATTATATAAGGGTAATGCTGTTCTACTCTAATTACTCGGAAATATACCTCATAAAACTTTTTACCACAACTGTGAGAAGGAGACTAAATTATTCGCCTTCGTTCTTGATCCTATTCACAGGAGTAATTTCATTCTAAGCTAGCAAATGTTTGTATAATTACTTTTCGATTATCTCACTTTAACCCATTAACGATCTCCCTTACTCTGATCACTCATCCTAAAATACTGTATTCTTTTGCACATCAACCCACACACATTCACTATCACTGCTTAATATACATGACAATGTTATTGCAGTTTTTTGGGCGTTCCCCTCAAATCTCCCAAATACATTTCATAGTGTTAATATAAATATATATTATAATAATATATAATATATATAATCAGTATTTATTTTATTATTATATATTATTATATATAATAAATGACTTTTATATATATAGGTATATATTATATATAAATATTGATTTATTGAAGTAATATATGTATATATATTATATATATATTATTTAAATTATTATATTATATTATATAATATGATATATAATATATATATATATTTATTATATATATACTATATATATATATAGTATTATACTTATATATAATTATACTATATTAATATATCTAATTTAGAGGTATAAATATAAAGTGAAGCCTGTTCCAAAAGGAAAGATGAATCAGTTTTTAAAAACGAGTCTGTACTCAAATTGCAACAAAAGAATCTCGATTCTTAATATTCTCTCCAAAACGGACATTTTTTTTTTTTTATATTATGCGCAGCTTGTTAAATTTAATATTTTTGTTCAAAAGTATCTTGAAGAATAGATTTTGAACGATAAAGGTTTTGGTGTTTATATTTGAAATATATATATATTATATAATTAGTATAATATTATTATATATATATATACTATATACTATATATATATACTTATATTCTGGTATTATATAGTATATATGATATATATATAATACTTATTATATATACACTGCAAATATGAAGAGTTTAAAATTGAATTTTCGGAAAGTGAAAAATATACTACCTTTTCGAGTTAAATTGACGTACTTAAACACATCATTTAACTATTCAATATACAGCATTTAACTCGCAAAAAAGAGCTCATCCTGCGCATGCGCAGTTTCGACAAGTATGCGATTTAGTAACTCTGATTTGTGTAGTTCGGGGGTCGCAGTTGTTGTTCGCTTGAAAATGATTGTAAGTGACGCCATGTTACAATGTAAGTAGATAATTTTGTTTGTATAAGTGGCTGAACCTAGTCTGCTGATTTTTAATTATTATTGAAAGAATATCCATTACAAATATTAATTAACATTGCTATGCCATATTGTTAGTGCTAGTGTTTTTCATCTATATCTACATAGCCATATTAAAGGTGAGCAAGAGCAAAAGTAGAGACAATTGTCAAGATTTTTAGCTTGAATCCTCAAAGAGAAGCGCTAAAAATAATGGGTGTTTTGCTGATTTTTTTTTTTAATAGATTGCATGATTTCAAAGACTTTATTGACATAGTGAACACAATTGTAGGATTTGAAAAAAAATTCGCAGGTGCTACATCATACCCACAGATAGATATTTTTGGGGAGAATAAATTTTTTTTTGTTTTTTCATGAAGTTTATTTATTCTTTTTGCAAGAAACGGGAGGTCGGTATTTGAAATTTTTATATTTTCGCAGATGCCATTTAGATGACATAAAAGTAAAAAAAAACATATGAAGCATGGCGGGTCGAGACTAACCCGTTAACCCCCGCTGTGAGAAGTGTGGGTCAAAAAAAAAGTAATAATATTTTGGGCCTACAACTGTTTATTTTATGTTAATAGGGTTTTTTTCAATCGATACCATTCTTAAAAGAATAAATAACCTAAAAAAAAAAATTTCCCACAAACTTTAATTTGAGGTATATTAATATAATAATTATATATATTACTCTATATTATATATATAATATTTATATAATATATATATATATATATATGAATAATATATATATTATACTAGAATATATATATAATATAATTAGAGGACCTTTTCTGTTTTAGCAAATGGTCAGTTTTGAATTTTTTTTTTTTTTTTTTTTTTTTAATATAATGCAGTAGTAGTTTCCACCAACAATGAATTTAAGTGGTAAACGGACATGATTAAAAATATATAGGACCAGTTTAGTTTTACGACGAGATGCGTAACTTAAAAGATTTGTATTTTTTTTTTAACTAAAGGATACCACACGGGTAAACAAAGATGGCAAAGTCGGGGTCTCTCGCTTCCGGGGAAGGACAGGTAGGACTATTTGCCCCCGGGAGGTCTCGCGAACACCGCGTGCTTTGGTATTTGAGGTGTCACGCGGGGTTTCCTCTCCGCTCCCTATGGGTATGAAAACGTCCCCCGCTCTCTGGTCCCCGGTGCTCGAGCCCCCTAAAAAAAAATATTTATTCTTTTTATTTTTATTATGTTTTAATATTTTAATAAACTTTAAAAACTGATTCAAATTATGTAATTGGTTTTTCTGTAAAGTGTCGTACCTTTTTGAGATATTTAATTTAGGGAAAAAATATTTTTTTTTCTTTTTAACATTGTTTTAATACGCTTTTCACGCTGATTCCAAAATATTTAATTTGTTATTTTCTAAGTCTCATACTTTTCTGAAGATATTTCATCTTTAAACAATATTATTTTACAAAGATGGTGATAATATAAAATTATTTAACAAAATACTTGAAATCTATAGAATCAGGGGGGATAATTACCACTTGAACTTTTCTCACTAGAGCCATACTATATTGATCTGGAATAGCCTAATAATTAGAAAAAACAAATTTCGCAGTGTAGGATATATTTTAAGACTTTCGAATAAAAAAATAGCAGTTACAGTAACAAATTGATAGGGTAGTAAGAGATGGAGCTCCCCTCTTTTGAGGACAGGTTAAACAAATGCACGATTTTATAAGGAGGGAGACTTAAAATTGAAAGTAGAGTTGAAATATTTTACCAAGGCAGGGTGCAAGAGTAGAAGGACAAGTTAAGAGAACCAAAGGAGAAATTTTGTCTAGAATATGCACTTTCTTCATTTTTATTAATCTGTCAATTGAACATAAATGAACTAGAGGAAAGGTGGAGAAAAGCTCAGCTTAAGTAGGTTGTGTTTCAGCTGTTTAGCAGTGAAAAGAAACAACCAAAAGGAAAGAGGAAAGAAAAGGAGTTGACATTTATAGCAAAATGTCAGAAAGAGCTGATTGAAGAGGAATCAAAATTGTTAATCTCTTTCTATTAGGCCTAAGATGTTTTTCGGGTGATAAAGAAACTTGTTTTGCTTAATTTCAGGATGAAATAGAAGCATTATGACTTTCAGGGTGTTTAATTCCTGAATTGCGTATCCCTTTCATGAATTGCGTGGTTTATCAGTTTGATTTATTAAACGAAAGTTTATGAATTATGGTCATAGGAAAGGCTTTATTAACATTTTTTTTTTTATTATTTTGTTCTTATAAAATGTGTTTTCAAGTTGGAGTGAATCATTTCGGTATAATTGAGTGTTTTAATTGCTTAGTTTTTGTTTTGCATTATTATTATTGTACTTTAAATGTGCTAGGGTTTAAGTTTTGTATATTTTTTTTTTTTGACTATACTGACGACTGACTGACGTAAAGAACGACCTGACTGTATTTTTTCTTATTCCATAGCTTTCTGTATTTTTTATCAATTACAACATGTTTGTTTGTTTTCGCTCTTCATATTTCAAAGAAAGCATCAAACAAGTATATTTAGTTTGTGGTATTTCCAAACATCTCAATGGTAACATCAACGCCTACAGGTGCCTTGATCGGTTGATCTACAGTGAACCAATAGTGTACGTCTAATCGATTCCAAGTTTTTGGAAGGGAAAGATCGGACCTCACCAATACTGTGTCTCGTGGATTGCTAATGAGAGACCGAATATGTTTTCAACAACAAAATTAATACCCGGCCCCTGAATGTGTGCACACTGCAAACAAGCTGGCCACTACTAGTGGAGCAATGGCAGATTTAAGGCCATGCTGTAGATTTTTGTGGCAAACAGGGATACATTTGAGGACTGCTATACATCACAGAACCGGTGTCTTCATTGTAAGGAAGTGGGTCACTTGGTGGACCAATAGGGTAGTAAAAGACCCAGAGGAAACCCTCTTATTACTAATAACCATACCAGACCAATATCAGGTTCACCCTATGACTGCTTTTGTTGATACAGGAGCAGAGATCAGTTTAATATCAACCAGTTGTTTCCATTCACTTGACAAACAGAAATATCCACTATTGCAAACTGCTTATAGGAGCGTGGAAGGGATTGACAAGGTGAAATTTCCCGTATTAGGAGAGGTATTACTCGCTCTGAAGTTGTCCACTAACTATGTATTAAAACCAAATAGGTTTGTAATCATCCCTGATGAGGTGGTTGGATATGACCTTGTTATAGGTTATGATCTCCTCCAGAGGGAGCATTTGTTACCCGATTTGAATGAGAAAGAATTAGTCTTACGTAGAGGAAATTATGTGCAAACAGTTGCAGTTGATATGAGATCACAGCTAAGAGAAAGTAACTGTGCACTAACGGAAAGTGTAGTCATAAAACCCAAGGAGTATGCAATAGTAGAGGTGCAAATTAGTAAAGTAGTAAGCACGCGCAATGCACGTGTTGCATCACTTCGAGCAGACCATCGTGTAACTGACAGAGACTTCACAACAGTTCCCTTAATTACTGATACCGGTATACCCTATCTATGTGTAGATGAAGAAAAAAAGTTGTACAATGCCTGAAGAAATCCAAAAAAATTAAACAGCATCTAAACAGCATTCTGCAGCATATGAACCCACTAAATTCAAGGAGTGTGCAGAACAAGGAACAAATTCAGCTGCTGGGTTTTCTTCTTTGATTCTAGCTTGAACACCAGAGTATTTTCCTGCCATGTTACTGGCATTGTCGTAGCTTTGACCTAGACAGTCACCTATTGGAATCGTGTTTACTTTTAAAGTTTCTAAAATAACATCAGTCAGTGTGGCACTATTATGACCAGAAATGTTTATTAAACTGTAAAAAACGTTCAACTGGTTTACAGCTGCTTTTCACATAGCGCAAAATAAAAGTTATTTGATCACAGTGAGAGATATCTGGTATCGAATCTACGCTAATACTATAGTATTTTGCAATTTTCACCTCTGACACAATAGTAACAAAAACCTTCCCAAGCATTAATTGAATAAACTCATTGCATGTTGTAGAAGACAGGTATGAAACATTACC
>JABUQX010133749.1:15000-22500 GCA_015478945.1 Trachelipus rathkii
AATATTCTCAACGATCTGGAACAGTTAATCAAGGAACCTACACATATCCCAGATCGACCTAACCAATTCTTGAACACGCTTGACCTTTGTTTCACCACTACTCCTTCTCGTTATAAATACGCCATCTTTCCTCCTATTGATAACTCTGACCACAATCTTATAGCTCTTAATTTTAATACTCTTTCTCCAGCAGCTCCACCATGCCCTAAACGTAATTTCCGCCACTTTAATATGGCTAATTGGGGGGGCATTGCGTCGTTTTCTTGCTAACTGCTCTTTTAATGAATCCTGCTTTGACTCGGAGGATGCTTCGGTAACCGCTGAAAAGGTAGGGGCCGTAATCGCCGATGGAATGAGCAGGTTTATTCCATCTTCAACTAAATCTTTTTCTCATCAAACTCCATAGTTCGATGGAGCTTGTTCTCGCGCCATTCAGGAGAGAGACATTGCGTATCGGGCATGGAAAAACTCTCGTTTTCCTATCACTCTTACTAATTTTCATTCTGCTCGGAATTGTTGCAGGGTTACTATTCAACAGGCTAAGCGCGCTTTCATTAAAAGAAAGTACGCACACCTGCTTGGTTCTTCTACTGATAAAATTTCTGGCCTCTTGCCAAAAATATCTCCAGCAACTTTTGTAAATCTGTCTTTCCTCCCCTTATTCGCTCTGACGGTTCTGTAGCTAACTCTCCTTCTGAAAAGGCCAATCTCTTCGGCCTCCTTTTTTATCTAATTCTACCCTGGACGATTCTGGCACTCCTCCTCCTACTACACCTTCTCCTCTCAGGTTTCCCATGTCCTTACCTGTGATCACACATGATAGTGTGCATGAGATCCTGAAATCTATGAACGCCAGGAAGGCTAGAGGCCCGGATGGTATTCCTTCCCGTGTTTTGAGGGAGTGTGCTTCTGAGCTGACGCCTGTCCTCGTTCAGCTCTACTCTCTATGTCTTAATACTTAATACGCTTATGTTCAACCGATCCCAAAAAAAGGACGCCGTTCTGATCTTTCAAACTATCGCCCTATAGCTCTCACTTATATTCTATCTAAAGTCTTTGAAACTCTTCTTAACTCTCATTTCCTGGATCATCTGGAATCTCATTCCCTTCTTTCAGATCATTAGTATAGCTTTCGACGCTCGAGGTCAACTGGTGACATACTTTCCTATCTAACTGATTTATGGTCTTCTGCCCTTAGGGACTATGGGGAGTCTTGCGTGGTGGCGCTTGACATATCTAAAGCTTTTGACCGGGTATGGCACGCGTCGCTGCTCTTGAAGCTCCCTTCCTTTGGGTTCCCTCCTTCACTTTGCTTACTCATGTCTAATTTTCTCTCCGATCGCTCCATATCAGCACTCGTTGATGGAGCGTCCTATTCCTCCTTCCCTTTTAATTTTGGTTTTCCTCAAGGTTCTGTTTTATCTCCAACTTTATTCCTACTTTCATCAACGATCTCCTCAGCTGTACTTCTAACTCTGTTCACTCTTATGCCGATGACTCAACTCTCCATTCTTCTACTCATTTAAAATCTGCTTCCTCTTTTGCATCTAGAGTTGCCTCTCGTCTTCATCTTTCCGATTCTATTCTTTCCGATCTGGATGGAATTTCCCGGTGGGGTCACAGCAACCTTGTAAAATTCAACTCTTTAAAACTCAACTTCTTTACATCTCCCTCTCAAAAACACCTCAGAACTTTCCTATTTTCTTCGAAGGCTCTAACGTCTCACCTGTGAATAACAAACATTCTTGGTCTCAACATAAACAACAAATTGTCTTGGAAACCTCATATTACAATGGTTACTAAGGTGGCCTCAAAGAAGCTGGGAGTTCTGTTTAGGTTGCGGGATTTTTTTCCTCTGAACAGTTACTCCAGTTATATAAGGGCCTTATTCGCCCTTGCATGGAGTCCTGTTCTCACATCTAGGGGGGGGGAATCCGGCTACACCCTTCTATTCGATAGGGTTGAGTCTAAAGCTAAGAGATTAATAAGCTGTCCCCTTCTTTCAAACTCCCTTGACCCTCAATCTCGGCGACGTGACGTTAGCGCACTATCTCTTTTCTATAGGTACTGCAGCGACAAATGCTCGGGGGAGTTGACCTCTCGCATTCCACCACCCTTGCGTCGCCCTCGTATCACAAGGGGTGCCTTCTCACATAGCATATATTGCGTGAGCATTGAAAATCCCAGACTTGTTCGTTGTGGTGCCTCTTTCTTTCCAGATACTTCTGTTCTGTGGAACTCCTTGCCTGCTTCTGTTTTCCAACTGTATTTAATCCCCCTGCTCTTTAAAGGCCCGTCTACGATCCACCACAGGAGATTTGCGGTGCAAACTAGGTATTGGGTGGTTTCTTGTTTTGTAGCTGCACTTTGCTGCTTGAAGGACCCAGCCCGTGAGTGGTGGTTAACTGTAAATATATATATATATATATAACCGCGCCCTATATATACTATATATATATATATATATATATATATATATATATATATATATATATATATATATCTATATATATACCATATATATATATATATATATATATATATATATATATATATATATATTTTCCAGAGGTGGGCACTTCCGCTCTTTAGTCCGCTAGTCCGCTAGTCCGCTCCGAGCGGACTGCCAGAATAGGTGCGGACTAGCGGAGGTGCGGAGTCGTCAGGAAATTAGCGGACTTGCACGTGCGGATCAAAAAAGTTTCCGTTTCGCACCTTTTTAAAAAATGAAAATATAGTTTACTTATTAAGAATTCTTATTGGTTATAAAAAGAAATATAATTTTTATTTTAAGTTTATAACTAATTATACTTTTAGTCTAAGACTTATTGTTGTGTAAAAAATTTAAATATATATATATATATATATATATATATATATATATATATATATATATATATATATATATATATATATATATATATTTTTTTACACAAATTATATATATATAGTCACAAAATAATTTTTAGATATATAATAATATAATAATATATGTATATAATATAATAATAATATAATAATATGTAATAATAATAATAATAATAATATATATATACCATATATCTAACTCTTTCAACTGTATATATCTTTTCAATAATAATATATATGCATGTAATATTAATATAATAATGATATATCAATCTACATATTTCTTTGTAATAATAATAATAATAATAATATGTAATAATAATATAATATAATAATATCATAATAATATCATAATAAGAATAATAATAATATGGTATAATATTTATATAATTTATATAATACATATAATATAATATAATAATAATAATAATAATATATATAATAACCACAAGTCTAAATTATGGAAGAAAATGTATTCGCGTTCTTACATCACTACATATAATAAAAATATCTATGGAAATATATATTGGTTATTATAATAATATATATAATAAGAACTGTATGATTATATATAAGATGGAAAATGTAATATAATATATATGTATGTAATAATAATAATATAATAATAATGTATATAATAATATATAATATATATGTATATATGTATATGTAATAATGTATAATAATAATAATATATATATGTAATAATATATTGAAATGTTTATAAAAATAATAATAATTATAAAATATATTAATAATAATAATAATAATAATAATAATAATATATATATAATAATAATAATATAATAATAACAACAATATCAATAATATGTAATAATATGAATTATTAATATGTAATAATAATAATAATATGTCTTCTAATATTAGCTGCTATATAACAACAATATATGTATATATGTATGTAATGTATATATGTAATAATAGAGATATAATAATAATAATAATAATAATAATATGTATGTATATGTAATATATAATATATAATATGTATATAATAATAATAATATGTAATAATAATAATAATATATGTATAATATAATAATATAATAATAATAATAATCAGTATAATAATAATAATAATAATAATAATAATAATAATAATATGTATAATAATATATATATATATTATATATAGCAACAATATATATATATATCAATGCATATATGTAATATATAATATATGTAATAATATATAAATAACATATGTAATAATAATATATAATATATATATAATAATATATAATATAATATATAATATATATATATATAATGTTTATGTATATATTAAATATATATATATATATATATATATGATAAATATATATATATATATATATATATATATATATATATATATATATATATATATATATATATATAATAATAATATATAATAATATATATATATAACAATAATAATATATATATATTTGGGTTTAACACAGAATTTTAATATCTAATATATATAATATATGAAATATAATAATAATAATAATAATATCTATATATATATAATAATAATAACATATATATATATATATATATAACATAATATATATATATATATATATATATAACAATATATGTATGTGTATGTTTGTATAGTATATATAGTAATAATAATATGTAATAATAATAATAATAATATATGTAATAATAATAATAATATCATATATATATAATAATAATAATAACAATATAATATATAATATACCACATAATATGTTTATATATATATAATCTTCTTCTTCTTCTTACTATATATGTAATATGTATATATATAATAATAATAATAATATATATATATATGTATAATATGTAATAATAATAATAATAATAGATAATATTAATAATATAATAATATGTAATATAATAATATATATAATAAAATAATAACAATATATAATAATATGTATATGTAATATATAAATAATATTTCCAATAACAATAATAATATGTATAATAATATAATATATATATATTTAATATAATATATGTATATATATATATATATATATATATATATATATATATATATATATATATATATATATATATATATATATATATATATATATATATATATATATATCTACCAGCTGATACCTAGCATTAGCATAGACTCTGAAGGCGTCGAGGCTTTTTCATGGATTCTACTAAAATCTTGAACAGGAAATAGACCTTCTTATGGGTGGACAGGGTGGTCAAATATTTCAGAAAGGAGGCAGAATGATTTAGTTGAGGACCTTAAATTAGCAATGGACTGCTGGAAGCTAACTAACACCAGCACTCCTCTCCCTAAGGACATCTTTCCTTTTCAGCATAGGCAGAATTTGTTGAACTTGTTCATAAAATATAATACACCTCTCCCTAGTTCTGCTGCTGTAGAACGAATATTTAGTACTGGTGGGGATATTTTGAGGACACCACCAAGAGGTCAGCCTTAACTGCTTTTAATTTTTGAGCACCTAATCTTTTGAAATATGGATCTCTTGTCCTTTGAAGAAGACATTGAGGAGGGAGAGGAAAATCTTGAGATTTTGTAAATATTCATTCAATTTTTCATGTAATATTATAAATAAATTTTTTGTAAGGATAAATACTATTTATTATTTAATATTAAAACCTTTTGTGAAGTCGCACATTATTAACGGAAGACGTGCGGACGTACGGACTTGTGATAGCGAAGGTTTGATGGTCTGAATAGGTGCGGAGGAGTGCTAGCGGACTACGTTTTCTCGAGGTGCGGAGGTGCGCTAGCGGACTACCCCTAAAAGAGCGGGGTGCCCACCTCTGATATATCTATATATATATATATATATATATATATATATATATATATATATATATATATATATATATATATATAACTCATCTTGATATATATATTTATATATATATATATATATATATATATATATATATATACTGTATATATTTACAGAGATAAAACCATCACTCATGGGCAGAGCCCTAATCAAGGAGGAGGTGTACTCACTTAACGTCCGAGCAGGACAAAGCCAATCCCAAGGAGAGAATAGCTCACATTTTCCCACCCGACCAGTTGGGAACCTGGGACCCTCGCTTTGTTGGGCGAATGCTCTAACACTGAGCTATCGGGCGCTTTTTTATATAAATAAATAAATAAATATATTTAAAAAAAAAAGTAAAAAAACATATTCATACATAAATACATATACACAACCTAAATGCATATACACATACACAACATATATATTCAAATATAAACACCACTACCAATATTAATATTATCACTATCATTACCATCCTAATCATTACCATCACTATCATTATTATCAACATCATCATTATTATCGTTATCATTAGCATTATCATTACCATCACTAACATCATTATTATTACTATTATCACTATTACCTCTATTACCACCATCATTATCATTATTACTATTACCATCATTATTACTATTATTATTATTATTATCATCATTATTATTATTATTATTATTATTATTATTATTATTATTATTATTATTATTATTATTATTATTATTATTATTATTATTATTATTATTATTATTATTATTATAACCATTATCAACACTATTCCCATTATTATTATTATATTTCACACAAAATTAACTATATTATAGTATTGATCATCACTTCACTTCACTACATATATTTTTATATATTATTATTATTATTGATGTTATTATTATTAAGAAAAGAAACCGTTGAGGAAGTCTCCTGCTCGTATTTCTGAGAATAGTGAGTCGTCTTTTGTCGGAATATCTAAAAAGAGGAAAATCAATATATATATATATATATATATATATATATATATATATATATATATATATATATATATATATATATATAACAGAAAAAAAAGTGACTATAAAAAAAATATCAATAAAAGAATTCACATATATATGTAATAATATGAAATAATAATAATATATAGATATATAATATATAAATATTTTTATATAGGTAATAGGATAATAACTAACACAGGTATGGTATAAAAACATAATATATATAATATGTATGAGTATGTATGTATATGTATATATATATGTAATAATATATAATAATATATATATATATATATATAACATATTATATATAATAATAATAATAATAATAATAATAATAATAATAATAATAATAATAATAATAATAATAATAATAATAATAATAATAATAATAATAATAATAATAATAATGGACATTTATAAGATGTTGACTCCGTTTATACGGGGGAAATTTTCGATAAGAAAAACAACGAATTTCTGACCCTTTTCTTTATTGCTCTAATTTCTATTATTTATTAGCGTTATTTGTCCATTTTTGAGCTATTATTATTTTTAATATTAAGCTGAGTCAACTAGTGTATTATTAACATTATTATTATTATTATTATTATTATTATTATTATTATTATTATTATTATTATTATTATTATTATTATTATTATTATTATTATTATTATTATTATTATTATTTAATAGGAATTTAATTTTTCTAAGTTCTTTCATTTTATTATTTGATATTCGATTATTATTATAATTTATAAGGTATTTTTATTTAAAAAAAACTCCCCGGACCCACCAGGCTTGCGAGG